>JAKSZT010054517.1:56638-134027 GCA_026826555.1 Tolypeutes matacus | reverse complement strand
GAGTATAGAAGAAAGAATAGCAGAAAGGATAACCAAATGAGTAAAAAAGAGACAAAAACAAGATGACATATGAAAACCAAAGAATAAAATGGAGGAAGTAAAGAGTGCATTTTCAGTAATATCATTGAATGTAAATGGATTAAACTCCCCAGTCAAAAGATAAAGGCTGATAGAGTGGATTAAAAAAACATGAGCCATCCATATGCTGCTTACCAGAAACTCACCTTAGACCCAGTGATACAAACTGGCTGAAAGTGAAAGGTTGGAAAAAGATACTCCATGCAAATAGTAACCAGAAAAGAGCAAGGGTAGCTATACTAATATCAGACAAAACAGACTTAAAATGCAAAAAAGTTATAAGAGATACAGAAGGCCATTATATATTAATAAAAGGGACGATCCACCTGGAAGAAATAACAGTCATAAATATCTATGCACCTAACCAGGGTACCCCAAAATATACGTGACAAACAATGGCAAAACTGAAGGGAGAAATAGACATTTCTACAATAATCGTTGGAGACTTCAACACCCCACTCACATCATTAGATAGAACAACTAGACAGAAGATCAACAAGGAAACAGATAGCTTGAACAATATCATAAACAAGTTAGACCTAACAGACATATATAGAACACTGCACCCAAACTCAGCGGGTTATACATTCTTCTCAAGTGCCCATGGATCTTTCTCCAGGATAGACCACATGTTAGGTCACCGTTCAGCTCTCAATAAATATAAAAAGATTGAAATTATACAAAGCACCTTCTCAGATAATAATGGAATGAAACTAGAAATCAATAATAGACAGGAAAAAAGCAAATTTGCAAATGTGTAGAGATCGATCAACACACTCCTAAATAATCGGTGGGTCAAAGAAGAAATTGCAAGTGAAATCATTAAATATATTGAGACAAATGAAAATGAGAACACAATGTATCAAAACTTATGGGATGTAGCGAAGGCAATCTTGAGAGGGAAATTTATAGCCCTCAATGCCTGTATTAAAAAACAAGAAAGAGCTAAACTCAAAGATTTAACTGAACAACTAGAGAAACTAGAAAAAGAACAGCAAACCAATCCCAAAGCAAAAAGAAGGAAAGAAATAATAAAGATTTGAGCGGAAATAAATGAAAATGAGAACAAAAAAGCAATAGAGAAAATCAACAAATCCAAAAGCTGGTTCTCTGAGAAGATCAATAAAATTGACAAACCCCTCGCTAGACTAACAAAGAAAAAAAGAGAGAAGATGCAAATAAATACAATCAAAAATGAAAGGGGGGAAATTACAAATGACCTCACAGAAATAAAAAGAATCATAAGAGGATATTATGAGAAACTATATGCCAACAAACTAGACAACCTGGATGAAATGGACAAATTTCCAGAAACTCGTAACCAACTTACACTGACACAACAAGAAATACAAGAACTTAACAAACCAGTCACAATTAAGGAGATTGAATCCTTCATTAAAAATCTCCCAGCAAAGAAAAGTCCAGAACCAGATGGCTTCACAGGTGAGTTCTACCAAGCATTTCGAAAAGAATTAACACCAATTCTGTTTAAACTCTTCCAAAAAATTGAAGAGGAGGGAAAATTACCCAACACATTTTATGAAGCCAACATCACCCTAATACCAAAGCCAGATAAAGATTCCACAAGAGAAGAAAATTACAGACCAATCTCTCTCTTGAACATAGATGCAAAAATTCTCAACAAAATCCTTGGAAATCGAATCCAACAGCATATCAAAAGACTTATACATCATGACCAAGTGGGATTTATTCCTGGTATGCAAGGCTGCTTCAACATAAGAAAATCAATCAATGTAATTCACCACATTAACAAATGGAAGGAAAAAAACCACATGATCATCTCAATAGATGCAGAAAAGGCATTCGACAAAATCCAACATCCTTTTTTTGATAAAAATACTTCAAAAGATAGGAATAAAAGGAAAATTCCTCAATATGATAAAAGGCATATATGAAAAACCCACAGCCAACATCATACTCAATGGGGAAAGGTTGAAAGCTTTCCCCCTAAGATCAGGAACTAGACAAGGATGCCCACTGTCACCATTGTTATTCAACATTGTACTAGAAGTTCTAGCTAGGGCAATTAGACAAGACAAAAAATTTAAAGGCGTCCAAATAGGAAAAGAGGAAGTAAAACTCTCACTGTTTGCGGATGACATGATCCTGTATTTAGAAAATCCTGAAGTATTCACAACAAAGCTACTTGAACTAATAAATGAGATCAGCAAAGTGGCAGGATATAAAATCAACACGCAAAAATCAGTAATGTTTTTGTACACTAGTACTGAACAATCTGAGGCGGAAATCAGGAAGAAAATTCCATTTTCAATAGCAACAAAAAGACTCAAATACCTAGGAGTTAATTTAACCAAGGAAGTACAGGACCTATATGCAGAAAACTACAAAACAATGCTAAAAGAAATTTAAAAAGACCTAAACAAATGGAAAGACATTCCGTGTTCATGGATTGGAAGAATAAATATCGTGAAGATGTCAATCTTGCCCAAACTGATTTATAGATTCAATGCAATACCAATCAAAATCCCAACAGCTTACTTTACAGAATTAGAGAAGGCAATTACCAAATTCATCTGGAAGGGTTAAGTGCACCCGAATAGCCAAAAGTATTCTAAAAAAGAAGAGCAATGTGGGAGGAATTTCACTGCCTGACCTTGAAACATATTACAAAGCTACAGTGGTCAAAACAGCATGGTACTAGCATAAAGATAGACATATCGATCAGTGGAATAGAATTGAGAATCCAGAAGTATACCCTCACCTATACAGTCAGCTGGTTTTTGACAAACCTACCAAGCCCACGCTGATGGGAAAAAACAGTCTCTTCAACAAATGGTGTTGGAAGAACTGGATATCTATAACCAAAAGAATGAAAGAGGACCCCCATCTCATCCCCTATACAAGAATCAACTCAAAACGGATCAAAGATCTAAATATAAAAGCCAGGACCATAAAACTACTGGAAGAAAATGTAGGGAAACATCTTCAAGACCTTGTAGTAGGTGGTGGTTTCTTGGACTTCACACCCAAAGCACGTGCAACAAAAGAAAAAGTAGATAAATGGGACCTCCTCAAAATTAAACACTTTTGCACCTCACAGGACTTTGTCAGAAGGGTGAAAAGGCAGCCGACTCAATGGGAAAAAATATTTGGAAATCACATATCTGATAAGGGTTTAATATCCAGGATATATAAAGAGATGTCGCAGCTCAACAATAAAAAGATAAATGACCCAATTAAAAAATGGGCCAAAGACTTGAATAGCCATTTCTCCGAAGAAGAAATACAAATGGCAAAAAAACACATGAAGAAATGCTCAACATCACTCATGATTAGGGAAATGCAAATCAAAAGTACAATGAGATATTATTTCACACCTATCAGAATGGCCACTATGAAAAAGACAGAGAACTACACTACAAGTGTTGGAGAGGATGTGGAGAGATAGGAACACTTCTTCACTGTTGGTGGGAATGCAGGATGGTACAACCACTATGGAGGACTGTTTGGCAGCTCCTAAAGAAGTTGAATATAGACTTGCCATGTGACCCAGCAATACCACTACTGGGTATATACCCAGAAGAACTGAGAGCAGTGACACGAACAGACATCTGCACACCAATGTTCATAGCCACATTATTCATCATTGCCAAAAGTTGGAAACAACCCAGGTGTCCATCAACAGATGAATGGATAAACAAACTGTGGTCTATTCACACGATGGAATATTATGCAGCTGTAAGAAGAAATGAAGTCATAAAACATTTGGCAACATGGATGAATCTGGAGGACATTATGTTGAGTGAAGCAAGCCAGACCCAATAGGACAAATACTGTATGAATGCATTACTATGAACCAAATATATTGTGTAATATATTGTTTGATTCACACACACACACACAAAATGAAATCCAGAGGGCACATTTGGAACCCTTCATTTCAGACCAGAACTGTTGGTTTTGCATTGTGTTTAGTGCCCAAAGCAGCCAACCAAGATGGCCCAAAACCCAAAAGGGACCTTTAGCACAGCCCCAGCCTGATAATTCCATGGCCTCGTTTCAGCCGGTTGTCTGCTGTATACAGGCCTGTCCAAGGAGTATCCCAGCCTTCCCTTGGGTCTATCTCATCACTTCCCCTCCATTCTTGCCTTCCTCACATTTCTGGATCCTGAAAGACAGCTCAGGAAAGCAGCCTCCTCGCTCTCTTTCCTGGAGGGCCAGGTACCCAGCAAGTGTGTCCTTTCTTTCCTAAAGGGGTCCTTAAGCTAGTTCTCTTACCCAGACCATCCTCTTTGAGTTGATAAATGTATTAGGGGGTTGTTTAAGCCTTCCTTTGGCTAACAAGCATAAAGAGCATTTACATTAAAAAGAGTTGTTTGTGTTCTTAAAACCTTAAAAGCAGACATGTCCGGAAGCAGGCATTATTTTTGTTCCAAACAGTACTGGTGAGCACTTTCTTTGGATAAAAGCCCTGTCTCCAAAAGAGCTTGCTTTTTTCTTCTCTAGGAATTTTTGTCCTGTCCTTCCTTTTCTTTTTTAATCATTAAAAGGAAAATTGAAAAAGAAAAGTGGCAGCTTTCCCGGATTCCAGGGCCTATGGAATGTATGCAGTTTAAGAGCAGGTGATCTGTGAAACACTGCAGGGTTAAGGTGGGATTGGGCATAGGTCAGGTAAGTTTTAGGGATTCTGTTTAACAGACAACAGCATTTCTTCATTTAACATTGCTTCACAGGTATCACAAATCATGCAATAAAAATAACTGGAGAAATCTGAGCTGTTATTATTCTCACTCTTTGAATCTGAATTTTCCGATATTCCATCCTAAGTCTTAATGATGCAGATTATTACAATTTCTTGCTTCTGATGTAGATAGTAAATCCTAAATTCAGAGATGGCCCTTCTTCAACCCTATCTTATCTTGAACAGAGACTACTTTTCACATTTGGCTTTTCAGCAACCACTATCCAGTTTTGCTTCTTTAGGTTTTTTTTTTTTTTTTTTTTTTTTTAAAAAAGGCAGACCCCCCAGCAGAATGATTTAGATAAATGTAGATTCTATGCAGATACCCAGTGGGAGAAGATAGGCTGTCCTGCTAACAGAAGGGATGATGGACAAAGCCTCTGCCTCGCATGGCTCACTAAGCCCCAGTTTTCAAACCTGACACAGGCAGAAGCCATTTCTTTCTGTGCATTTCTTTGTGGCCAGCATACTGATGATACAGACACGGAGCTGTGTGGACAGTCTCTCTAGCACCAACAGCTTTTATTCCTGCTCCTAACCCATTGTAAACCTTAGAAGCAAATATTTAGCTGGCTGTGAAGTGCCATCCACATGAGTGCTCTCCCTCTGGGGGTCCACTGCACACACAGCGCCTGGCTGGTCCTTTCACATCACACAGGACATATAACATATTTACGCCTCACGTAACCATAGAAACCTGTTGTGTCAGAGAAGACTTTATGATTTTGCTGCTCTCCAGAAAGAGATGAATAAAGCCACAGGGCAGCCTGCTACTTCTTGTTTAGTTACTTCGCAATCGTTTAGCAATTAAGACTGCAGAAGAGATTTACTATAATTTTAACATCTGTAGACATTTTATAGAGTACTGAATATACATAAGGAAATAAAAACCACTTGAGACAGTATTTTAGAAGCCCCATAGCCAACTATTTTTTTTTTGTATTACCTACACAATTTGTACTTCATTAATTATTCTTGAAAATGGTTGGTTTTTGTTTTTTCCTGTGGTAGGGTTTCCTTTAGGGAATCCTTGGCATAAGGAATTCATAAATTTATGCTGGCTATACAATAGTGCTATAGAAAGAACACCAGCTTGGAAGTTGAAAAGAGTTGGGTATAAAGCCCGGTTTAAATCTGGGCTTCCTGGGGCAAGTAACTGCATCTCTCAGCGCTTTGGGCTTTTTAAAAACAATCTATGAAATGGGGATCATAATGATAATATTTGCCATGGTGCATTATTGTGAGGAATAGCAATCATTTAGATAAAATACCTGGCACGTGATAAAGGGTCATTATATGGCATTGTTATCATTGCTTTTCTTGTTCTTAACTATCACGCCTTTTGATCTGATACGGACTGCACCACAAGCCCATTCCGATACCTGCAAAAGCTTGTTTTGTGTAACACATTATGGTACTTCATACTTATCGAAAGCTTTACAAATATTTATGAATTATAAAACCCCCAAGGGGGCTGAGGAATACAAATTCCGGCTCTTTTCCAATTAATTCCGCACCTTTTCATTTGGCAAATATATATGTGTTGTGTTTCAGGGCTTTTAATAGAGCAAGGAACCCCCTTGGCTCTTTTGTCTATGCCTTAGATTGTTTAAAAGAATTGTCCACGATGTCATGGAAGTGCCGATTTAGATGTTAGATGACTTGGGCGACCCCTGCTGGCTGATTGCAAAATCAGGAGTTGCACCCAAGCCGAAAGCTCACCCCTCAGAATCTATAAAAATTAGCTATATAGACTGTGTGGACTATGGGTGGTAGGGTATAATCATGACTGCAAAGGCACGGAGTTTACTCTCATTGTTATTATTTTCTTTATTATTGTTATTTAAATGGAGGCATTAGAATGCAGGGGATGTTTCCCACTAGCTAATAATCATTTAAGTTGCATTTGGGGGCTTTCATGACTTGACAACAGCTTTTCAAAATCTTGGGCTGTTAAACCCCCTACTGGGTTAATGTGGCAGAAAAAGACAAGAACGACACCAGCCAGGGCCTTTTCATACAGTACTATATCAAGAGCATCTGGAATAGAGAAGAGAAAACACATCCTTTTAGAAAATCCATTTAGAGAGAGAAGGAAATATGCTTTGCTTCTTTAAGAGAGAGAAAGGAGAAAGAGCAGATATTTTCCCAGAGGTAAAAGACTTCAATATTAACAAAGGAAAACCCCGTATTACCTTGACTTGTTTCAGAAAACCAGTATTTCTAGATATCTTCTCAGGAAACAAACACTATAGTTGCAGGTGAACAGGGAACTGTTGCCCTCCCAAAGTTCAGTTTAAACCATAACAAATGTGATTGTGCAAAGAACATCACAGAGATGGGTGGGAGTGGAATCAAAAGGCTTTCCATGATTCCTCCTAGAAGCACCGGAGGCACATACCCCCTCCAACTCTTGCTTCTCGCTTTTAAATGGTCTTAGAAAAGATCTAGGGAATATGGAGTGATCTTAGAAGTCACACCTCGCTTTTAGGGACTGCAACTCATATGGAAAAATAACTCCCCTCCCCTCAGTCTAGCATTTGGTCACACCTTGATGTTCTCTGTTAAATGGTCTTATTATCCAGACCAAATAAACTCTGTTCAGTAGCTCTTGGTGATGTCATTTGTATGGAAATTTCAAATGTGTGCAATTTACCAAGATTTAGAGGATTATAAATAAAGCTATTGCACACCCCTTCCAGTTTTCCTCATTGAGGGGATCATGGAATTAGAATAAGCATTTTCATTATGACATATTAGGGTTTGTTGTAGTTATAACAACTCTGAGCGGGGTCATTCTCACAGCAGTCCATGGAGGTCTAGCTGCAGGACTCCCCTTACAAGCAGGCACAGTGTAAGCTTTGCTGTAATATTCTCCTTATCCTAAACCTTCTGTCTGTCTTTTATTTGTTAAAGGGGTCATTTTGCTTTTTAATGTAACTTGTTTTAGTACAGTTGTAGGAAACAAAACTCTGCAAACACTGACTCAGACGAGCCTTTCTTTAACAGTTAATAAAAGGTATGCACATACTCCACACACGCCACCTTCACGCTGATCAAACTTCTAGGTGTGTAAATACTCCTAAATAATCTGTAGCACTTGCACCATGCATGCAAATGTTCCTCCCAGAAACCTCCTCAGCTCTTAGAGGACAAGGGAAAAGGACCTCTTGGTGATCTTTAAGACCATTTTTCAATTGTAATAGTCTGTGATTTCTACAAGAACATAGACTCAAATGAAATTTACAAGCATGCATTTGGGAGCAGATGCTGTTGCTAAGAGGGCTGAGATAATGAAAGTGCCTCTGTGAACTCTGAGCCTCTCAGCTCCTGGATGGGGAGCCTCCAAGCCTTGGAGAATGCAGAGGTGGAGGGGGCAGGGCCCAGGTCTGAATTCAAATGCGTCATCTCCCAGGCCTAGTCCGGCCACTTACTACTGGCGGGGGTTTTGGACAAGGTACCTGAAGCCCTCCGAGTCTTCCTTTAGACATCTTTAACAAAGATAAGATCTACCTCAGGGGGACGGATGTGGCTCAAATGCTCCAAGGATTAATGCTAATGTGGGAGGAGGAAGGGCCCGGATGCTCAGTAATTGGCTTCAGCTCTTATTAAAAACGTTTCTCAACTCTCTTGCCTTTTGGATTTGTGATGGGGAGCAGGGGGTGCAGATCAGAATAGGTAATTTAATTCAAGCGCCCAGCAATGGAAAGACCCAGAGCTACTCATTCCATAGAATGTTTGTCTGCACACACCCTTGCTCTTTCAAACAACCCCCACATGACATGTACACTACACACACACACACACACCTCGTCCACTCACTGCCACACGCTCTAGACACTCCCACCCTCATAAATGCACACACTCACGTACCTTGGTATTATGCATTCATGCATGCTCACCCTCATACCCCCTGATGACCTGAGCCCTAATACAGCCCCCAGGCAGGATAGGAAAGGAATAGCCAAACCCCGATGTTCTAGCAAGTGCCATGGTTTTGGGACCAGACTTCAAGGGTACCTCATCCTGCAGAGTTCCAGAAACACAATAAAAAACCCAAACCCCCTTTTTAAAAATTCTTTGCACAATAATTCCACTTCTCTGGTTACCTCACAGGAAAAGAGAAATGGAAGAAAGGCATTTTACAGTTACTACAAAGCCACTGTTTACTTAAGGGTGCCATGATTTGTTTTTCTAGTGATTGATTTGGTTCCCATGAAAAGTGGCTGTGTGGTGAGAATTTTTGCAGTAAAAGCATTCACAGCTCTATCAATTGCACTGTGCTGGTGTTGGGGTGTGTCTCCATTAGTTGGCAAGTGCAGTCACGTTGCCTCTACCCTCCCTGTGGACTACACCTGATCCACAGGAAACATTCTCGCATCCCTGACCCTGACAGCAGCACAGTCTGGTCCTGCCGTAACCTTTCTCTCTTGGAGGAGCAGGGCCAAGGGTAAACTAGTGAGACCCCAGTCCAGACTGGGTCAGGTTCCATCCTCCTAGTCTCTCTCCCAAGTGCTTCCATGAAGACACCCACCACTAGACTTGGGGTCAGGAATGGTTCCCCCTTATTCCTCTCCCAAAAGGGGATGGGATGAGGACTCACTGTATGGTGGTAACTCTCTCTAAAGTAATCTCCTACCAGTCTCCTCACTCCTCCTCTCAGATCCTTGATCTGGCTGGGGGCCCAAGAGCCGTGGGCCAGGTTCTCAGGGCCATTTCCTTTGTGCAGCTACACATGGAAGGGGAGATGGAGGGCTGTCCCTTTAGTGTCTGATACTTTTCGTGTCAACACTTCACTTAAAAAGGTCCCATCCTAACATTCTGTTTCTTATAAAAGCATGTGTACAGACCTCCCCCTCCCACCCACACGCACACACCTCTCACGCAGGCTTATATACTCATACAGCAGTAGCAGTGCTTACTTTGTGGAGGAGAGAAGGACTTTTACTTTTTCACTTTGTTACTCTTGAACCAATTTAAATATTTACCACATGTTTTACTTTTAGAATTAAAAGAGTAAACAAGATTAAGTGACCATACTATTTTTCCTAGCCATTGATATTTTTCACCAAGGAAAACACACATTGCTGCTAAATATTGGTATGGCTAAAAATTCCATTAAGTATTTACAATAACACAGTGATAACTTTCCTTTGCAGTCTCCCCTTTAAGGACTTCCACATATGCTCTCATTTGATCCTCCAGACAATCCTCTAGTAGGAGTCGACCTTCTCTACTGATCACACCACAGTCACAGATTGGAGTGCCTGCCAGGCCTCAGATTCTACATTAGGTGCTATACTGACTATTTCACTAATCCTCTAATTGTCCCTATTTTACATCTGAAGAAAAACTGTTGCTCCAAGAGAGGTTTGCTTGGAGGGATGGAATTCAAACCCAGGTCTCCCAGATGCCGGGGGCTTTGACTCTGTATTACAACACACAGTGTGTCTAGGGGTTAAACTGGCCTCTGTTGTTATAGGCAAGTCCAATCTGTGGTGGAGAGCGTCAGAGGGCCACACGGAGGCAGGGGAGAACTTCGTTGCCAATACTTTCTCGGTAGAGATTTCAAAAATAAAAGACCAGGGAAGCGGCTGTGGCTCAATCAGTAGGGCTCCTGTTTACCATGTGGGAGGCCCCGGGTTCGGTTCCCGGGGCCTCCTGGTGAAGGCAAGCCCGCCCGCGCGGCATGGTTGGCTGACCCAGCAAGCGCAAGCAGCAAGGGGGGGATAAATGAATAAATAAATAAAATCTTTAAAAAAAAAAAAAAAAAAAGACCAGGTAATGAGGCCTTCCAATCCATTACAGCCTTTCCATGTTCATGCACACAGCTATTGAGCTAGCGGAAGTGAAACCTTCTCATTTATTTGATCACTGTGTTTACTGAAAGAAGAAAAGCAAGAGGAAAACCCCATGCCCTCCTTTTAACACTGAAGTACAGACTAGATAATTTCAGGCCATGAGATAAGCAGGGTACTCACAAGATACTTCTCAGTTAAAATTGCACAATTATTCTGGGTCCCAAAGGCTAGAAGACTTCTTTTGTTTTTAATTCAAATGGTCTTCTTAGGAGGGCATGTCAAAAGAGGATTTTTTTTTTCTTTTATCACTATAACAACCCAGAGCACACATAGGAACATATTGATTGTTCATACGTGTGTATAGATTCCTTGCAGGTAATTGTAATCAGCAGGAGGTTTGTTCTATAAATAATAACGGTTAGATAATAGCATGGATTAAGAGTCTTGAGATGATATGGAGAAAAGCAATTTCTAGCATAATATAAAAGAGCAAGGGATTAAATCTAGTTTCATCCAAACATAAGCATTTCCAGAGAGACAAGTGAATGTATGGCAGTGACTTTGAATTTCTGATAAGGCACCATAACTCCTCTGGCAGTGCTGACGGAGAATGCCAGAGGGACTGCACTAAAGGTGTGGATTTGGCTGCTAGATCTGTGCCCACTGCACCCCACTCCTTTCGGTCATGAGTCTGGTATTTGACCTGGTGAGCCAACTGGGAGGGATTTTCTGAGCAGAATAGCCTCATGTTGTCCCTGCCCTCCTGGATGATTCTAACACATAGTTCTCCAGTGTGAAGATGGCACTCCTTCTCTCCACTGACTCTTCCTGCTCCCTCAGTGGGTTGCACAATTTGAGTGATGCCAGAGCTGCCCAGCTTTGTGCAGTAAGGCCACACCAGGTCTTAGCCCTCCCTTTCCTCTCACCCCATGACAGGCAGGACCTGATTGCAAGTAGCAGCAAACCTCTCAAGCTTGCTTAAACCAAAGGGAGGGATTTATAATAAAAATAGGAGGGGCAGGGAGGCCCATGAAATCCAAGGGCAAGCCATCAGGAAGCATAAAGCAGTGGGGAGCCCCTGGGCTGTAAGAGGTGATCTGGTTCTCATCAGTGCTGCTGCATCGTGCCCTCCTCCTGCAAACTGGCCCTCCCTGCTCCCAGTCCACCCTAAGCAGCTCCTGTGCTCACACGCAGCCAGCAGAGCTAGCCACAAGAAGTCACGCTTAGCTCTCTCTGAATTCCAATGGGCAAATGTGGGGGAAAGGAATCTGAACAGCTGAGGTTGGGGCATATGTACACCTCTGGTCCAATCAGCAGTGGTGAGGAGAAGGGTCCTAGGATGTAAACTTGGCAGTGGGGACTCACCCCTGAGACTCTGCAGATCAGGGAGATAAATTCTAGAAGCAGAGTCTTTAAGATCAGGGCAAAGACTCCATAGATACCTACTACATTCCCCCCACCCCTCTCCCCCATTCCCGAGATGTAGCCTGTTTCCCTGATTTAAAGGCTTGCAACAGCATCTATGTTTCTTTTTCTCCAGCTCCCTCTTTTCTTGTTGCCCCTAAGCATAAGCCTCAGACTGTTTTCATTTTAAAGGTTTACTAATAATAACTATGAAGAAACAGAAAGGGGCTAGCAAGTCATTCACATGGGAAAGTTTCAAAGGTCTTAGAAATCTTGAATCCCCAAAGTCCCATGTCTTTCGTTTCTGGTACCCTTTTAAGTGGCTTCTGGAATAAATGGGGCCCTGGAGACCCACTCAGCTGTCAGCAGACTGGCTATACCCAGCCAATGCCCGTGGTACTTGTCACATGTGCATCTTTCATATCTCTAGGATATTCTTTGCTGCCTGGTTCTGGAAACCCCACAACACTGGGTGCAGGCACAGTCAGACCTGGCCGCTTCTATCAGGAGGCTCAAAATGATTACACACAGTGGGCAGCAAATGAACTCTTGCTTTTTCAAATTCCATCAGTCGTAAAGAGATCTTTGCTTTGAAAGAAGGCATTTTGCTGCCCTTGATCTGATGCCATCAGGGCTTGTGACCATTGTACAGGAAGCTGAATAGGGGGCCTCCCACCCATCATTTATAGCTTCCAGGTTGCAAGTGGTTAATTTTTGGACAAATAACTGGTTATCAGTGCAAAAGAAGCCTAGAGATGGGGGCAGGGAAAGATGAAGAAAGAATGAGTTAGCAAAGGGATGTCAAGACGTAAATAAATGTGTGCCTGTGTGGAGTTTCAGAGTTACAACTGTCAGAAGGATGACGGAGAGTGTGTGCTTGGAGAGATCAGGAGGCCAGGCTTTCAAATGAAAATCCTCTCTGGAGCCTCTTGCCAAGCCCTGTCCCCAAGAACGGGATGAGCTCTGGCACCACTCCTCAACGCTTGATTCATGGGCCATTTCCATCTCTCTGGGGAAAGCTGCGTGTGAATAGCATTTTGGAGCCTGCCTCTGGTAACGGCGTGATTTATATTCCCCAGAGTGGGAGATGGGGAGTGGTGCCGGGCTTCTCACAGGGTCCCCGGGGCAGATGCTGGTAAGGCAGGCAGGCAGGCACCATGAGAAGTTGCTGCCCCACCTTGGAACTGGCTCCCATTCTCTAACGTCCCCTCTAAACCCCTCACCAGGACCTGTTTGTATCTTACTGTCTCACACCTAGTGCCAGTTTGGTGCTGACTTTAACTTGTTCCCTCACTGTTCACCATGACTGGAATGACCTGACCCTCCACCTGCCATCCATCTCATGTGTTGAGCACTGAGGCTGGGTCTAGTCAGGACCCTGGCCAGCGGGCAAGGGCCAGGTCAGGGGCAGGAAGCAAGGGCCAAGTCCTCTGCCCCCTCAAGGGTCAGAGGTAGAAGCAGCCAGGGAGGCAAGTTCAAGCCAGAATCCTTCGGCCTAGAGAAGCAAAAAGGGAAGTCAGGTCCACTGGGCAGGACATACTGGAAATGGTATCAGGACCAGAGGTCTATAATGAGTGTAAGGAATGGGATGTGAATAGAATGGGGGGGTGAGGGGGAGGCAGGAGATTAACATTTGGTACATCCCTGGCTTGCCAGTGCTGGGTGGGTCAGGAATACTCTCCTTTTCTGCTGCTCCTACCCTGCCTCCCAGTTCACATCCTCTCTCCCCATCAAGGTCTCCTGGTGTCCTCTTTGCTGAACTACCAGTTTTCTCTACAAAACCAGCATTTCTCTGTTGTTGTTTCTATTTCAGAATCATGGACATCAGGAGAGTGGCCAAAATCAGGCCCTGAGTCCAAGTACTCCAGGTGCTCTTCCTGCACAACCACTAGGTTTTATTTTCTTGGGGCTAAAACAAATTCTATACAATGGGTTTGCTTAATGAAAGGAATTTATTAGCTCACAATTTCAGAGGCTAGCAGGCTTGCCTCTTCCCAGGGTTGGCATCTTCTGGCTGGCCAGCAATCTTTGGGTGTCCTTGGCTTTTTTGTCATATGGCAATGCAAATGGCAGTGTCTTCTCCCTTCTCTTCCTGGTTCCGTTGACCTCTAGCTACTGGCTGCTCCCCTTAGCTTCTCTCCCTGTGGCCTTCTCTATAAGGCCTCCAGTAATAGGATTAAGACCCTCCTGATTCAGTTGGGCCACACCTTAACTGCAGTAACGTTATCTAAAGGTTCTATTTACAATGGGTACCCACAGGAATGGATTGCAAACGTGTTTCTCTGGGTATGTAACTCCAAGGCACCACACACTGTTTAGTTACTCATTGACGCTTTGTTTATTCAGTCTCTCTCTCCATACACATACACACACCACTGTGAAATTAATTGGTATTGCAGAAGTTAGTGCATCTAGCACCTTCTCTGGGCTTCTCAAGGACAGAGGCTGTCTCCAGTTTAAATAACCGCAGCCCCAGCTATAGGCCTGGCACACACTGGGCACATAATGAATGTTCCTGGGGTTGGCCAGCCAAATGGCTGGATGGCACCAACACTTATCTTAACCATCTTTTTTTTTTTTTTTTTTTAAAGATTTTATTTACTTATTCATTTATCCCCCCCTTGCTGCTTGTGCTCGCAGGGTCAGCTAACCACGCCGTGCGGGGGGGCTTGCCTTCACCAGGAGGCCCCGGGAACCGAACCCAGGGCCTCCCATATGGTAAACGGGAGCCCTACTGATTGAGCCACAGCCGCTTCCCAATCTAACCATCTTGAAGTTCTCTCAGGGTTTGGTAATAACAGGATTTGTTTTATTTTACTTTTTAATTAACATACAGTATGTATCAGCTAGGATCAAATCAGAAGTAAGAAACCATACAGTTATTTGAGCAGGGAAAGTTTAAATAAAGAATTGGTAACTATAACAAAGATTGGAATAACAAGGGATTGCCTAGTAAGATATAAGGAGAACACAAGAGAATACAGGAATAACAGATATAAGGAGCAGCCACTAACCAGAGGACTGAGACAGAGTACTGAAGGAAGTCCACCCTCCAGGGCTCAGGCTTTGTTGGGGAAGCTATGGTCATGGCTCACTATATGGCAGAGAAGTTGCTAGAACTGATTTTAATTTGCATTTCCCTAATGGCTAATGACATTGAATATTGCTCCATGTGCTTATTTGCCATCCACTTATTCTCTTTGGTGAAGTGACTGTTCAAATTTTTTGCCCATTATTGTCAGTCTGTATGTTTTCTTACTGATGGGTTTTGAAAGTTCTTTATATATTCTGGATACAAGTCTTTTGATGGATATATGATTTGCAAATAAATATTTCTCCCAGTCTGTAATTCGTATTTTTATTCTCCTAACAGTGTCTTTCACAGAGAAAACTTTCAGATTTTGATGAAGTCCATTTTATCATCTATTTTATGGATCATGTTTTTGGTGAATTGTCTAACCTCAGTTCACAAAGATTCTCTCTGATGTTTTCTCCTAAAAAGTTTTATAGTTTTACATTTTATACTTAGATCTATGATCGTTGTTTCCCATATATATAGTACATCTTTTTTTCTGGTTGCTTTCAAGATTTTTTCTTTGTCTTTAGTTTTCTGCAGTTTGAATATGAGACATCTGATCATGGATTTCTTTGAGCTTATTCTGTATGGGTTTCACCCAACTTCTTGATTCTGTAAGTTTATATATGACATCATATTTGGGAAGTTTTCAGCCATTATTCCTTCAAATATATATTTTATCATGCTGCATTCTTTCTCCTCTCCTTCTGGAACTCTGAAGACATGAATGTCAGACTTTTCAGTTCCCTGAGATTTGTTCATTTTTTTAAATCTTCTTTTTCTCTTATTCAGGCCAGAACATCTCTATTGATCTATTTTCAAGTTCATTGACTTTATTGTGTTATCTCCATTCTGTTATTGGGCCCATTCTATTAGTTTTTTTTTATATAGTTATTATATTTTTGGTTCCAAAATTTCTATTTGGTTCTACTTTATACTTTCTATTTCTTTACTGAGGCCTTCTATCTTTCTATCATTTTAATAGTCTTTGTCCTTACTTGTAGCATTTTATAATAGTTGCTTTAAAGTCTTTGTCAGATAATTCCAACGTCTGTGTCATTTTAGCATTGATGTGAGCTAATTGCCTTTTTCCATGTGACTTGAGATTTTCCTGGTTTTTCATATGCTGAGTAATTTGGGATTATATTCTGGACATAGTTATGACACTTTGGGTCTTGTTCAAATCCTGTGGATGATGTTGATATTTTTGTTTTAGCAGAGAGTTGATAATTTTGTTTTAGCAGGCAGTTGACCTAGTTAGGATTCAGGAGACAAGTTCTGATAAACTTTTGATGGAAGTTCCATTTTCAAAATCTTTGCAGTGATATTCAGATCTGTCCCACAGTTGCACTATCCAGTGGCCTGTCTAGGAACTGGGTAGCGGTCTATCTTGTTTTTAAATTCTCAAAGTCCTTACGGTAAGATCTATGTGTACACAGTGTGGGGGTGAGTCTAGGAACTCATAAACAACTTGATGAAGTCCCTTTTCTGAGCTTCTCCCTCTGTGATCTTACAGGTACTTTCCAATTTCCCATGGCTCCTCTTATTGGTCCTCCAGCCAAGTAAAGCCAGGACTTTATTTTATTTACCCTGCTCTTCTGTGACCTTCCCACATCTCCTCTCATGTCATGGGCCAAGTGTGAGGGGGATAGAGAAAGAAAAACAGCAAAGGGGATATGGTAGATTAGAACTATATACCCCAGAAAACATGTTCTTACACTTAATCCATTCCTGTGGGTGTGAACCCATTGTAAGTAGGACCTTTTGATGCGGTTTCTTCAGTTAAGGTATGGCCCAGCTCAATCAGGACGGATCTTAATCCTATTACTGGAGTCCTTTATAAGCACAATGAAATTCAGAACATGAGAGAAAGAAAGAGAGAGAAAGCCACAGTAGGAACAGCCAGAAGCTGAAGGCCAACAGAACCCAGAAGAGAAGGGAGAGGCCAGGAGAGGCTGTCATATGGCAGAAGAGCCAAGCACAAAGGATTGTCAGCAGCCAGCCCAGAACACCAGTCTTTGGGAAGAAAGCATTGCCTTGATGAGGCCTTGATTTGGATTTTCCCTCAAAAACCGTGAGCCTATAAATTCCTATTGTTTAAGCCATTGCCTGGTATTTGCTCTGGCAGCCAGGAAACTAAAAAAGGGGGTTTACCTCCACCCCTCTGGGGACCATGTCTCTTCTGATTAGACAGATACATTCCTCTCCCTCAGAGTTTCAGTCTCCTTCGGTACCTTGCTGCCACTGCTGTCACTGCCACTACCTTATGGGATTGCTTGTGGGCTGGGATACGAGAGACCAGAGAAAAGAAAAACAGAAAAAGGAAAATGGGAGATTTTCCCTATTTTCTCTGAGTTAGAAATGGAGGACTTCTCCAAAACTCTCTCTGTCCACACTGATGCCTACTTCTGCATGTTGGGATATGTTGAGGCCTGTGTGAAGGATTCTCTAGGGGAACAAAATGTGATGCTCACTACCAATTTAGTGGCACTTTGAGTTTTGGTCTCCTTCCCCATTCTGTCTGACACTGTTTACTTTTCACAGTCCTCAAATAGTTTTTCCACACAGTCGGCCCAGGGTTTATAGTTGTCATCAGTGGGAAAGACTGGGTGGAGTGTGCTTATTTCATTTTGCCTGGAACTGGAACCCAGTATAGCAGGATATTTATAACAAGTACTTAGTAACATTTATTGAATGAGCACATGAATGAGACATTGAGCAGCTGGTTCTGACCTCTCTCCTGAGCAACAGACCTATAATTCAGGCCTTTTGGACGGAGGGGGTCTAAGTAATTGAATCAACAATCTGCATACTCGGCACCCAACTAAATGTCCTGTCTACACTTCAGTGAATCCAAACTGAACCCATTTCTCTTCCACCTGAGACCAGCTTCTACTTGCAGTTTCTCTATTTGCCACCAGTTGCCCATCAGCCATATTTTAACCACTAGGTGTCTGTGGAAGCTTCTAACCTTGACACTCTCCCTTCATTGGTTTCCCAGGCAAATGAGTGCTTCTTTTGTAATGTTTCTCCTTCTGTTCCCACTTTTCCACTCTCAGCCTTGCCACTCTAGTCCACATATTTAGGCTGATGGGATAGCTGATCCAACTACAGGGCAAGTCAGAACTATTGTTGGTGACAACAGAGAGCAAAAAGTAGGAAGGAATCAGGAAGGTGGGGTTGCAGCTGGGCTAGTCTGACTGTAGGGCAGCCAGGAATAGGGGATCAAGACAGTCGATGAGCCACTCTGCAGATCTCAGTGCCCAAGGACTTGCGGGCAACTTGCCTGACTTGGCGTGTTCATACCCAAACACATTCATGTATTTACATGATAACTCCTGAGGACTGGTCAGGCATCATTGAACTTGACCCTGGTCTCCGGGGCTGCTTCTGAGCAGGCGCTGATGATAGCCACCTACCTGTTCTCCTTCCTCTCCAAGTAAACAGCATTCTCTTCTCTGGGCCAGTCACCCAGAGAGCAACCCTGAACCTGCCACCTCTTTGTTCAGAGGCCTGGTTAGGCAGCTTCTGTCTGCCTTCCAAGTTGAAGATTCTCCACCATTATCTCTTCCTTCTCTCCTACTCTTATTCTGTGCTCCAGCTCAACCAGCCTATTTCCCGGGCCCCAAATAGGCGCCACACTGACTCCCCTCCACACCTTTGCTCATGCCATTCAATCTTCCCTTGTCTCTGCTTGTCCAAGTTGGATCCTTCAAAACACTTCTTGGATGTAGCTAATTCCAGGAAAGCTTTTGTCTACTCCCTGAGTGTGTTAGCATCTTGGTTATAGGGTGATGCCCTCCTTATGCTCCTTCTTAATCCCCCTCAGCCAGTAGTCACTCTTTGTTCATTCAGTCTCTCTTACTAGCTGCCTTGAAGGCAGGTGTAATGTGTTTCTCGTATGCTTAGCCCCTGCAGTTCTTTCAGATAAGTCCTACTCAGTAATCATTGCTGAATCAAAGTGAATTGAATCAGGGCCTATAGTGAGCAGTTCTCTGTGTGATGTGCCATCTCTAGAAAATCTCTCAGCAAAGTGGGGTGGGGTGGGGGTTAGTGACTGTGGTATGAGGACCGGTGGCAAGGTCATCTTGGGACCACTATTATATAAATGGGGATTGTTTTGTAAATGGGAGATTCCCTTATCTGTGACATTGTTTGTTTTTCCCTTCAGTGTTAATACTTTGCCGGTCAGGAAATAAGGAACAACCCCATTAAGCATAAGATTCTGAGGGTGCAGTTTGCAGCTGACAGCAAGAGTGGAACTGCAAGATAATGGAGGCTGATACCAGTTCCAGCCAATTCTTCTCCCCTTTACAAAGTGCTGAATGACAAGCAGATTTCTCAGCTCCAAGCAGGCAGTCGCATTCAGATGATAAATGTGTCCCTGGACAGAGGAGCTTGTTGAGTGATATTTACCAGGGTCTCTGTGAACGGCCCTCAGCTCCCAGGGGAACACATTGAGCCTTCGCCTGCTTGCCTGTTCGCTGAAGCCACGGGGTAGTGAGAGGACCAAATCCTGCTTCCCTGCTCTCCAGCAGGATGGGAGCTGGGGTGGTTTGTTTAGATGCTGAGAAAAGTCCTGGATTCTCCAGCTTCCTCTGTTCGCCCCAGTGAAAACCCAGCAGGAAGATGCATGGCATCTGTGAGAAGTTTACGCCTTAAACGGGGAGAGTGAGAGTCAGTGCCAGAGACCCGAGCTGGGTTCAGTCCTGTTCTACACTTGGCTTCTCTGAACCTCAGTTTCCTCAGATACAAGATGAAAACAATAAGAGCTACCTCTCAGGGCTGTCATGCAGATAAAATTAAATATGTGTAAAAAGACTGCACGTTGTAAAGTGCTCTCCAGGATAAGTCATTCATTCATTCAGAAATTCCTCATTGCATACCTGTTGCATGCCAGGTACTGTGCTGCGTGTGAAGAGCCAGTTCAAGATTGTGTGGGCCAGAAAGGAAAACAGGTAATGGCTGGGCCTTTACAAGTCATCCAGCATGGCTTGAGAGCCAAGGGGAGTAGGTGACCAAGAAATCCTACCTCTGTGCTGTCCCAGAGACTGCTCCACTCTCGATACTTCTCCTCCAGGAATTCTCCTCATGGGAATCTTTCCCAGGGACTGGACATTCGCTTGGCCTTCTGGAAAGAGCATAGCTGAGCTAAGACACTGGTGCCTAATTACTGGCAGTGGCATTCACTAGAGCATTCAGGTTTTCCAAGCAGCTTCATTCACCATCTCATTTGGCCTGCACAACAACACAGTGAAGGGGCCCATCAGCCTTCTTTGTCATGCAACCCAGTGTCACAGGCTTCAGGAGCCTGGCTGTTTGAAGTGAGTCCTGTTCACCTTAAACCCTATGCTCTGAACCTTTTCCTTTTCCCCAACAGAAAATCCATCCCCTACAGAGACCCCCAGCCCCCAGCATCTGAGATGCTTGCATGCCTGTGAGCCTGCCGTCTGCTTCTAGTTCCCTGGTACTCTCCACTCTTCCACACTGAGCCTAAAATATTTTCCCTCCGTAGATTGTGAGGTATAATGTGGAGGAGGAGTAGGCCCAGCTGGGCAGCTCTCCCTCAGACGTGTTTGCTCTTGTCATGTCTATCTTGATCTCACCAAGGCACAGTACATGACTTTTTCATTTAATAAGCCTTTTGTTACTTTAGTCATGTTGATGAATCAAAGCACTCCTGGGTATTTATGTTTACTTAAAACCCATTGTGAGATATTCTATTACAGTCTGTCATAAGGGAAATAAGAATTTATTAATTCAAAATTGTAACTTCCTCATGGTGAACTTGGAAAATAGGCTTCAATCAGCAATGTTTCTCAAGCCTACATTTCATACAGTACCCACTCTACCTGGCACTACAGCCATTTGTGTGCAAGTTCATCTCCTCCATCTAAAAAATATATTTTTATGTTGTATATTCCCTGTGCCTAGCATCGTGCCTGGCACATTGTAGGTGCTTAGTTACTGTTTCTGGAATGGAGCGGAATGAAATGAGTGCTGGGAAGATTGCCACACAACCATATTCACCTTAGCTCTGCTCTGGGAATAGTGCCTAGCCAGCCCATCATAGATACAGCATAAAGCCAGCAAACACTTTTTGAGCACCGAATTCTTACAGGTTCTAAAATGAAAATGCATAAAAAGTAATGGTAAATCTATGGTATGGGACATGCAATGTATAAAGATAGAATCTGTAACAAGTAAAAAAATTTAGGGGAAAGGAAGGGTATAGGAACAATTTTTGTGTATATTATTGAGGTTGTCGGTATCAAATAAAATGTGACTGTTAGAGATTTAGGATGTTAAATTTAAGTCCAACTGTAATATATCAGATGGAAGTGAAAAGGGTATACTATAGAAGAATCAAATAAATAAGAAAGTATGCATTAATGGAAGAATTGAGGGACAAAAAAAAAAAGATATAAGACTTACAAAGACCAAATTGCAAAATATCTAAACAGAAGACCAATAAGGAAATAGAAGAATTGAATGGTACTATAAGCCAACTCTACCTAAACAGACAGCAGCAGAATACACATTCTTCTCTAGTGCACATGGATCATTCTCTAGGATAGACCATATGTTAGGTCACAAAACAATTTCCAATAATTTCAAAATTATTATATGGTGTACCTTCTTTGACCATAATAGAATGAAGCTAGAAATCACATAACTTACCAAAACGTATGGGATGCAGCAAAGGCAGTCCTGAGAGAGGGAAATTTATAGTTCTAAATGCTTATATTAAAAAAGAAGAAACAAATCAGAGATCTCATCTCACACCTGGAACATGTAGAAAAAGAAGAGCATATTAAACCCAAAGCAAGCATAACAAAGGAAGCAACAAAGATTAGAACAGATATAAATGAAATAGAGAATAAAAACAAGTTGGCTCTTTGAAAAGAATAAAAATGACAAACCTTTAGCTAGACTGCCAAAGAAAGACAGAGAGAGAATGCAGAAATTGAAAATCAAAAATGAAAGGGGAAGCAGGTGTAGTTCAGTGGTTAAGTGCCTTCTTTGCATATATGAGGTCCCAGGTTCAATCCCCGGTACCCCCTAAAAAAAAAAAAAAAAAAGAAAGGGGGCACATTACTGCCAACGTCACAGAAATAAGGAGGTTTGTAAGAAGATACTATGAGTAACTGTGTGCAACAAATTAGATTACCTTAGATGAAATGGACAAATTCCTAGAAACACATAAACCTCCTACACTGCCTCAAGAAGAAAAAGATTTCAAAAGACCAATAACTAGTAAAGAGATTGAATCAGTAATTAAAAAACCTCCCAACTAAGAAAAGTCCAGGACCAAATGGCCTCACTGGTGAGTTTTACCAAACATTCCAAGAAGAATTAACACCAATCCTGCTCATGCTCTTCCAAAATATTGAAGATGAGGGACCATTTCCTAATACAATCTATGTGGCCATCACCCTGATGACAAAGCCAGATAAAGATACCACAAAAATAAGAAAATGGCAGACCATTATCCCATATAGTTGCAAAAGTACTTAAAAAAAATACTAGTTAACCAAATCTAAGATTGCATTAGAAGAATTATACACCATGATCAAGTGGATTTTTCTCAGGTATGCATCACCATTCAATATAAAATCAATAAGTAATAAGCCACATTAATAGAATGAAGGAAAAACAATCATATGAACATCTCAATTGACACAGAAAAGGTATATAACATAATCCAGCACCCCTTCTTGGTAAAATACACTAGCATAATTTTTTTTTTAATCATAAGACCGTAAGATACAAATAGTGAGCCCTAATGTAAACTATAGACTATAGTTAATAGTATAATTATAGTATTGTTTCATCAATTATAACAAAGTTGCCACACTAATATATTAATAATAGGGAAAACTGTGCATGTGAGGGGATGTTTATGGGAATGCTGTATTTTCTGCATGATTTTTCTGTAAACCTACAACTTCTCTAATAAAAAATAAGATTTAAAAAACCATATAACTCGGGAAGCGGCTGTGGCTTAATCAGTGGGGCTCCCGTTTACCATATGGGAGGCCCCGGGTTCAGTTCCCGGGGCCTCCTGGTGAAGGCGGGCCCGCCCGCGTGGCGTGGTTGGCTGGCCCAGCGAGCACAGGCAGCAAGGGGGGGATAAATGAATAAATAAATAAAATCTTAAAAAAAAAAAAAAGAAACCATATAACTCAGCAATTCCATTCTCAGGTATGTACCCTGAAGAATTTTAAATGGACTCAAACAAATACTTGTAAATGCATGTTTGTAGCAGCATTATTCACAATAGCCAAAAAGTGTAAAGAACCCAAATGATAAGCAAATTTTGGTCTATCCATACAAGGGAATACTATTCAGCCATAAAAAGGAATTAAGTACTGATATATTCTGCAGTGATGATGGACCTCAAAAGCATTATGCTAAGTGACAGAAGCCAGACATAAAAGGTCACATATTATATGATTCCATTTCTGTGAAAGAACAATAATAATAAATCCATAGAGACAGAACACAGTAGATTGGTGGTTTCCAGGGAATGGGGGGAGGGATGAATGGAGAGCAACTGCTTAATCAGTAGTACTCAGTTTCTTTTTGGGATGATGCAAATATTTTCGAACTGGAGAGAGACAGTGGTTATATTACAATGTGCATGTACTAAATGCCACTGCATTGTATACTTTAAAATTGTTAATTTTATGCTGTGCAAATTTCACCTCAAAAATAAATTTTAAAAATTTAAAATGAATGAATTATTTAAAAATAAAAGAAGGCTGTGGGATCACCAAGGAGTGGCAGGACAATGTCATCATCAGGACACATGCACTAAGGCTTTTCTGGGTAGCAGAATGGCACGAGACCTCACAAGCAGACTTCCTCGGCCCAGCACTTTCCTTCTCTGAATAGATTTTTCTTCCACTTTTTCCTGCAGGGCCTGTGCCAGCAGTGAAACAGAGAGTGAAGCTGGAGACATTATGGACCAGCAATTTGAAGAGATGAACAACAAACTTAACTCGGTCACTGACCCAACTGGCTTTCTGCGGATGGTCAGCCGCAACAACCTCTTTAACAGGTGTGTGTAGGCATCTGTTTTCCGGCCTGAGTCCCAGGCAGAGTGCTCTGAGCACAGATACTGTGCTTTCAGCGGACACTACTTCCGGTTGGTTAGGATTCTGGCTTCGTGTCCCGTGTTTACACAGTGACACACGCCTAGGGTCCCTGCTCATCAGGGCCTTCTGCTTCTCAGCAGCACCTCCGGTTCAAGTGGGAAAGCAGTGACAGTCAAGCCTGATGTGGCATTCCTCATTTGGCCGGAATGAGAGGCCCGGGGGATGGTTGGCTGCATCTTCACTTAGCTTTGGAGCCGACTTCCCAAACACCAGACAGAAGTCAGACCGAGTAGCTTCACATACTTCTTTGCCAGCTTCTGCAGGTGACTTGTGGGCCGGGCGCCTGCACTGACTTTCCTAGCCTGAGATTCAAAGAGGTCAGGGAGGGCGGAAATGCCAACATTGTTGGAGGGAAAAACTGGGCCTAGGAATGACCTCTTCTAGGTCCAGGTTCACACCTCTGCCCCGGGCCCCATTTCCATATCACTTGACCAGAGAGGCCTTAGCAGTTTCACAAATGAGTCAGGGTTGAAATTGCCAAGAGAGCACACCCCTTCATCTTATCAGGGGTGGTACCGAGCTGGGTTCAAATAAACAGGGGCAGGCAGGTGGTATTGGGGGTGGCGCGGTAACCACTGTCATTCGGATGCCTGACAACAACTTGGAAGCTGATCACTCCAGAAAGACATCACAGACTGTCTTAGGTCCCTGCCATAAGTTCAGGGACCTCACTTTAAAGGCAAGCAGAGAGGAAAGTGGGCATGCTCTGGTGGGAGGCAGCATCTGTTTGGCATACCTGCAGGGTGGGCGTTGTGTGTCCCATCTGCTCAGATGGTTCCCTCTAGTTATAGTGCTGTCAGGGTGACAAACACATGCTTCCTCTCCCAGGGGTGAGCTGAGTGGGAGAGGAGCCAATGGCTGGGGCTGTAGGAACTGGCAGCTTGGTTGAAAGGAAGCCAAAGCCTCAAGCCCATTCACCCCCAGTTCCTTCGTTTTCCCATCCACCCTCCTGGGTATCACACGCAGCTTTTAGTTTCATGTGGGGAGGTGATTAGGTGTAAGGAGGCCTGCAGATCAGGCCTGGGTTCAAGTCTTTGCTCTGCCAGCCACACAGGCTGTGAGGTGATTCTCAGCTATGCCACGTGATGCAAGTCATGGCGGGAAACTAGGGTGCAAAGAGGCTCCACCTCACCACTTCCTGGCTGAGTGACCTGGGTGGGTGATTTCACCACTGTCAGCCTCAGTTTCCCCCGTTTCTGAAATGGAGATAAGCTTCCTACCTTGCAGGGTTCCTTTAGTGTGGGGATAAAGGAGCTAATATATATATATATAAAACACACTGACAGGCCACCTAATGTGTAGAAGGCAACAAACATATGGCAACTTTCGACTGTTTTGAGTGAAGGGGGAGGGCAGTGCTAAACTTGGATTCTTAAGGTGACGTGAGTAGGTAGACTTTGGAATGGATGGAACTTTGCATGTATCTGTGCTGAAGGTGTTGGCCACCTTGGAGTAGTCACCTTGCACTATACTTCCTTCACATGGCATGTGAGAGCCACCAAAGGCAAGTCCACTGGATCCACCACTGACATGCCCACAGATGTTTCCTCTATCACCAGCTCAGGGCCCTTCACCTAGGGCCTTGGGCACCGTGGAAAGGAAAGGGTCAAAGCAGGTATACCTGGGAGCCTGGCTTATGGCCTCTTGGCGTGAGGTGGTGTGAGTTTTTCATATGGAGTTGCTCGTTTTGAGAAAATGGCTTCCATTCTTCCAAGCAGCTATGAGGCAGGTCCTATGAGTGCAAAGCTATGGTTTAATTTTTTGGTGCATTTAAACAAAGTAGTCTGCGCTCCCCGCCACTACTGAGCACTGGGCCAAGCCCAGGGCTGGCTGGGGAGCTGCGAGGTCCAGAGCACAGGAGCCAGGACCTCACTGCTTGTGGTCTGCACCCAGCTGCCTCGGCAAGGCCAACTTGGCTCAGGCCTCAGGCCCACCTTTGGGCAAGATGAGGGGTCAGAAATGGGCTCTTCCAATTCTGACCTTCTAGAGGCCACCAAGGGGCGGGTTGGATAAGGGGGGACGGCCTGCATTCTCTCAGCTTCAGTTTGTCACACCATGTGTTCTCTGCGCCTTCCCAACAAACCCAGGAAGAGAGGGGCCCTGGCCTCCATCCAGAGGGGAGCAGAGGAAACCACAGAGGCAAACGCACCCTTGTTGGTTAGAATGGTCCAGCTTCACAGTACAGATGAGGAGCACACAGGCCAAGGAGGGGTGGGGACCTGCCCAGTCAGCCATGACTGGGTGCCAGAGCTGGCTTTCGGGTCCTGCCTCCCAGCTGCACCTTCAGGGGCCACAGGTGGCACCAAGAGAGCTGCCCTGCCCTTCCCTGGGGGCCACAGACTCCCCCCCCCCCCCACCCCTTCCAGGGCTGAAAGCCTCAGCTGAGAGGTATGTGGGTTTGTCAGTAGCCAGAGCCCCGGGGAAGGGGCTTTTCTGCACTCTCCTAGTACTGGCTTGGCTTGCAGTCCCTGGAGCACGGAGATGAAGTAGAAGCAGCCACGTGCAGAGGGCCTTGTGCCTGCTGGGGCAGCACCAGCTCCCCTCTTCAGGGTCTCTCCAGTTCGGTGGATTATGAATTCCTTAACCCTTTTGTTCCCGTGCAGTTTGCTAGACCGATTTGGCAATGAGGCTGCACAGCTAATGCAAGTCAAGTGAGACTTGGCTTTAGAGTTTTCTCTCCTGCCACTCCAGGAATGGGCCTTTGTTCTGCCTTTGTTTTTTGAGGCTTCTGCAACCACTATTTTCTTCTTGCCTGTGTACTTAGGCAGAAAAATACATTTGCATTTTGGGGCAGGTACCACCCATGAACCAAAAACAAGGACCCTTCTCTTGTTTAGCATCTGACCCTGATTTGGGCCTGAGACAGCATTGTCTGGAAGTTGTGCTGAGACCTGGAAGGTCCGTGTGTCAATGTGTGTATGTATGTGGCACCTGGAGGCAGTCAGTGAGTAGATCGCTCACTGCAGAAAAGAGAAAGAAGAATGGGACAGGCTGTGACTGTGCCCTGGATTCTGGGCCCCCACGCAGCACCCCAGCATTGCCTATTTGCCTGTCCAGGGTCAACCAGGACCAGTATCCCAGAGAAATATGTTGACTTTGTTGCAACATGCACCCCAAGTCTTTCACTTTCCTCATTGTAGCCATATGTATAACGAGGGTGGAGTGGGGGGAGGGGGAGGACGAGGACGGGGTTGAAGCCTTCCTGTTGCCCAGAGGTTAGTGACTAGAGCGAAAACAGAGGACAAAAAGTGGTGGTGTCTCCTGTTCCAGATAGAGGAGCCTCACCCCCCTCAGGTCTCTAAGACCTCCAGCTAGCACCCCAGCCCCACTGCCGGTCTTTAAAAGTAAACTGGGGGGGAAGTGTGGATTCTCTACCCAGTCAGGGGCCATCCAAGAGAATGCCTCACAAAAAGTGGGAGTCCTGCAAGAAGGGGAACGCTGGGTCAGTGAGCGGAAGTGCAGGCTAGCTCCCGTCATGTGGGCAGAGAGAAAAGGGACTAAAGAGAGGGACTGGGTGAGAATCGGTGGCCACGGTCGACCTGCACACACGTGCCTATTTCCCGCTGGGTGGGCCATAGGGGCTTCAGCCATTTACTGGTTCCCCACCCAGGGGGTGGCCTGCTTGGGCCAGGGACCACTGCAGCAAAAGTTATAGGGTTTACCTCTAGGGGCAGGGCTGGCTGCCCCATATCGGGGTACGGGGAGGCCCCTCTAGGGCTCAAAAGTAGTCACACACGCACCTCTCAAGGGAGCCAGTGGAGGGGCACCAACAGTGCTTGCCTCCTTCCTTCCTTCTTTTGCCACTGCCCTCAACACCTGAGTGTTAGGCCTTGACAGTGGGGAGGGAAGAGCGCCCCCAGAGCCAGTCCTGCCCTCTAAATCCTGTGAGCTAAAGTCTAGCCTGCAGTGGGGAGGGGAGGGGAGGAGGAGGAGATGGGGGTATCCTGCATGGGAAGCTCATGATTCAGGTCTGCCCAGGATTTCCTAAAGGGGTGGGGACTGCAGAGTCAGCAGGACAGAGAAGAAAGTAGTGACTAGGGAAAGTCAGACTGTCACCCCTTTGTCCCCACACGGTCAGCTGCTCAGTAGGCTGGAGGCCTGTGCCAGGATGTGTCCCCCTCTGCAGGCATATCGTGCTGGCCTCTGCAGGGCTGTGTGGTCCTGCCTCCCTGAAGCACGATGCAGCAATGCTGCGGAAGTCCTTGTCGAGCCAAGGCCCAGGCCAGGGCATTTCCTGTTGTCAGCACGTGGTGAAGGGGAGAAACTTTGGGCTTTGGGACTAAGCAGACCTCAGTTTGGAACCAGGCTCTACCCTTTATTTGTGGGTGACCTTGAGGCTTTCATTTTTTTCTCCATCTGGAAAATGGGGGAACAATGCCTGCTGATAGTAGTTATGAGATGCAACAAATGCAATGAGAGCTTGCTGTCTAGTAAACAGTTTCATTCCCCCCCTGCTGTGGGTCTGAGGTTTCTGTGGCTTGGGGGGTAAATCAACCAGGTTTTGGATCAAATGTCCACCCAGAAACCTGTCTGGATAGCTTGATGATTACTTACAAGCTTTCTCTGGTTCCCAGGCACCAAGAGACTTTGAGTAAATGCAGAGAGATGACTATGGTATATCAGTTAGAGCTTGAGACCCTCCACCCTCACCCCTCCAGGGCTTTGTATGCAATTAAAATTTGAGAAGTGCTCCTACACCTTCACCTGAAGATGGCACCCCAGTGCTGTTTCTAACAAGCACAGGCACGGACCCCTGAACTCTCCAGGCCTGCTCCTCTCCACATTCCCCATATCCGGTATTACACCTGCACCCCCAGCAATCTCACTCCCCAACTGCAATTTGCTGCTAGGACCTGCTGATTCAACCCTGTCACATTTCTGGTTTCCGTCCCTTCTGTCTATTCCCATTGCCATGGCTGTTTGAGAGCTCACTGTTGTCATTAAATTAATATTTAATGACATCCTAAGAACAACCTTACAAAGTTGCTGAAGCTCAGCAGGGTTAATTGCCTAAAGTCTCCTAACTTGTCAGTGGTGGAGATGGGATCTGCCTCTCACCGAATGGGACTCCACCACCATTCCCCGTGCTTCCTTAAAGCAGGGACCTCACATTATCACCCACCTGGCCGCCAGGGCTCTGGTCACCCCCGTCGTCCTTTCTGGCTGGAGCACAGTTCCCATGGCATCACACTCAAGCTTGGGGCCGTCAGGGGCTCCCAGCAGAGTTCAGTTAGGGTGGCTGCACTCGACATATGAGCCCTTCACAGTCCAGCCCTGCCATCCTTCCCACCTCATGTTCCATTCTTGCCCTGACCCTCTGTCCTAACTCAAAAGAACTGGACCTGCTCTTTCCCACCTTCGTGCCTTGATTGACCACAGGGGCATGGCCAAGGAGGGCTTTCCACTGAGGTGCCCGTCTTAAACACAGCTTCTTTCTTGCATCCACCTTAGATAGCCCTAACCTGGAATAGATTTTCTCTTCTCCAAACTTCCCTGGCACTTCAAAGTCCTGTCAGATAAGTTGATCCACCTTCTACCATGCATTTTAGCAAAACATGTCTGTGTGCTCTCAGCTCCCAAGCTGCCCACTGGCAAAAGGCCTGCTCAAGCCTGGCCTCTCTGTGTATCCCCCAAAATGCCTGGTGTGGTGCCTTGTGGTAAGTAGGTGCAGGTCCTTGCTCATTTATTGAATGGAGGAAGGAATGTCAGGATTGCGAGGCATTAAATAATAATGATGATGATGATAAGAGAGCAGCAGCAGTGATGCTAGTGGTGATGATGACGATGATGATGAAAGATAGGACTACATACCATGTACCCAGCACTGGGCAGAGTGCTTTATGTGTATTATCTTATTTAATCCTACAACCACCACAAGGGATACTATTATGACCCCATTTTTAATGATAAGGATACTGAGGCTCAGAGAGGCTAAATGAGGTGCCCAAGGCATCCCATGGCTAGTAAGTGGCAGTGATCCTACCCAGTTATCCAGCATGCCCAGGAGAGTCCCGGAGCAAGGGAAGAGAAGCCACATATAGCCCAAGAGCAGCCAGGCACCTCACAGTTCTTCTCTCAAGGAGGCAGCCCCAGAGGCAGTGTGCCTGGGCCTGATAATTAAAGAGGTGAGCAGGCGGAAGCACCGACAGCTCATTGAATAAGTACTTAAAATGCAGCGTTTGACAGCATTCATCCCCCAGAGGAGACAGCCCTTCACTTGAGCATGTGCATAGAGGGCAGTCACTGAATGGGATCAGTTTTTTTTTTTTTTTTCCTAATTGAATTGAGGCATCTCTTGCCATTTGTATATAAAGGATATTGCCAATTAATTTTTCAATTGGTACGTTAAAACCCAGGCACTTGTTCAAATCGCAGGCCAGCTCCCTTGGAAGACACAGCTCAGAGCCTTAGAGGACATTTTGGAGTGTTGCATCAAGGCCAAGGGTGAGAGAGCAAGGAACCAAAGGATATTCCAGGCAGCGTGATCCCAGCAGAGGGGAGCCAGGCTTGTGAGTTGCCAGGTGCCCTTCTGGAGGAAAAATGCCCTGAAGGGAGGGATTATGGGCTCCCCTGGCAAGGAATGGGGCCATGCTGACTGCAGGGCTGAGACCCCAGGCCAAGGCCTCCCCTCCACGGGCCCCTGGAAAGTGAAAATGCGGGATAAAGACATCCTGGGAAGATGAAGAGCTGTGTGTCCAAGCAGAGGAGGAAATGACCTGGCTGAGAAAAGGCAACCACATTGCCAATGGGGCTGCCACAGCCCGTTCTGGAGCCAGGAGAGCTGGCCTTCTTCTCAGACCAGAAGCAGGGTGGGGGGCTGGTGTCCTGACAGCGTTCTTCCAGAGAACAGAGCCCCCCAGACTACAAACCTCCTGACAGCGTGGAGGAGCAGGGCTCTGCCCCTGACCTGGTGGCCTGAGGTCCCTTCCTGAAGTCACCTGAACACGGAAGGGTGGGGGCTGGGGGCTGAGCCCTGCCTCCCAGCCCGTGGTGAGGGTTGGAATGCTCTTCACACGTCAAAGCTGAGCTCTAGCCCACCCCTGGAAGCTGCCCAGCGATCACCTCACTGCCTGGCGTCTGGACAGATTAGACTGAGAAGGACTGTGGACCTGCCAAGGAATCGAGCCCCAGAGTAGCAAAAGAGAGGGTTACAGGAAGAGGTGGGAAAGGATGAGAAGCTCCAAGAAGGCACTCTCTCCAGCCTGAGTGCAAGGCTTAAGACACATGCTCACGCTCGTTCACACACGCACATAGCAGCTCTCAGACCTTGCTTCATCCTCATTAGACTGTAAGCTCCAGGAGGGCAAGCACCACATAGGCACTCAGTGGACACAGATTGGATGGTGAGTGACTGGAGCTTTTTCTTCCTGAATCCTTTCTTGGTGCCATGGGGGCCAAACCCCGGGCAGAACTAGTTCTTTCCTGAATGGGATTGCCTCTGTGTTTTCAGGAAATGGCACCCTTTCTAGCTGCCTCTTGTGCCCTGCGTGAGCTCTTGCTCCTCCCCAGCAGGGTGTCTTGTTCACGGCCTGACAGGCCTGGCCCTGGCAGGATTGCCTGCCTCGGCTCAGATGTGCTTATGAGAGAAGGCCCCAGACAGCCCGTTTCTGCAGCGTGCTGGCCCTTCATGGAGTCAGGATTGCGCCAAGCTCTAGGTTGCTGTTCCCTCCCTCCATGCCTGCCCAGGCAACCCTGACGCCGAGACAGTCAAAGGAAAGTGAGGGCCAGGCCAACTCTAGCCGTCCCTGTAACCTTCAGGCTTGAGTGGGAGCCCCCTCCTTCGTCTCACCCGAGGAGATCTGAGCCCTGCTCCCCTTGCTTCCTGTCAGCTGTCCAGTATTCACTTTCCTGTGAAAGTGAAGCACATGGGGAGGGCTGATTGTTCAAGCCTAGACTTCTAGAGAAACACTGCCTTTGAGATCCAAACCAGGCCTACGGAGCAGAGGGAAGTGAGCTGAGAGCCTGTCCCCATGGAGCGCAGGGCGTGCCAACGCAGCAGGGCAGGGCCCCAATCCCAGCTACCTGAGAGGCGCTTATTTGGCTCAAGCAGAGCTGATTCATTTAGCTCTCCATCTTTGAACTTGAAAGCCTGAGGAACCAGTGGGGGAGGGGAAGCAGCCAACCACGTGCCCCTGTCTACACAGTGAGCTAATTTCCTTCTTTAAATGGAGCCTTCATGGAAGCAAGGGGACTGGCTCATTGTTCATGGAGCGCTGCAGTTTGGATAGAGGCTTCCAGGCTGGGGTGCCCAGGGTCTGCTCTCCGCTAGGCCCTCCAGGCAGCAGCACACCTGGGCAGGCAAATACCCGCTCCCCGACAGGGCCTCGCTGTAGGCCTGTGAGAAGCCTGGGCGAGTGCAAGCATCATAGTGTCCTCTGCAGGGCTGTCCTGCGGTGACAGATCCTCTCCTGCTTCGGGAATACATCTCTTCATCCCCTGGAGAGATTCATAAGCAGCGAGTCAGCCCAGTCGGCTAGTGTTTCTCATCTTTCCTAAAACAAGCTTTTCCCCCTGGTGCCCCCTCCCTCCCTGGCTGCCTATGTTCTATCATCCTATGTTCTGCACTTCTGTGCCTCTGAGAGCCAGCTTTCCCTCATGCCTGTCCATCTCATCTCTCCCTGGATATATAGGCTTGCTCCCTGCCACCACGCAGACTGCAATACAATGGAGAAAATTAATACTTCTCCAGAAGTAGATTAATAAACATCATCTGAGGAATGAACTCATAAAGACGGTATGATATGAGGAAATCCGCTGTGCTGTCAATTAGCCCACTTGGGTCCCTTCTGTGAAAAGGCAGACCACTAGGAAAGCAAGCCATCGCCACCTGCTGGGGACCCGGGGTGTTGCAGCTGCTTCCCTGCCTGTCCAGCCCGCAGTGGAATCCCCAGGAGCTGAGGGGGCCTCTCCTGCCGCTGCCCTGCATCTCACGCTTTGCTGGGGTGGGATGGGGGCAAGGAGGCATGCTGGAAGTACCACCTGCATGGGACCAACCCCCTCTGTGGACCCGCCGTGCCTGGCACATGGTGGACGGCAATGTGTGTGGAGTAGGTGAGCACTGTGTGGCCTGGCCTCTGATGCCTCTGGTACTTTCTGGTATTCAAAAGACATCACTGGGGAATGGGTGTGGCTCAAGCCATTGAGTGCCTGCCTCCCACATGGGAGGTCCTGGGTTCAGTTCCTGGTACCTCCTGAAAAAACAAAAACAAAGAACAAGCAAAACAAACGAAAAAACCAACTCAGGGGACCTGACGTGGCTCGGTGGTTGAGTGCCGGCTTCCTACATACGAGGTCCCAGGTTCAATTTCCAGCTTCCAGTACCTAGAAAAGAAAAAATACATCATGGCAATCAGCCTTGGGACTCTGGAATGGCTTTAGGCCTATTTCCCCAGCCACAGGGCCCTCCTGCCCCAGGTCTCTTTTATTGACCCTTCCCTTAGCTAATACTCCTGGTGTCTCCATGCCTCCTAGAGCTGTGCCTCCACCAGCTCCAGTCCTCACACTCCTGAAGCAGACGTCATCCCCCCCTTTTTGCACATGGGGAAAGCGAGGCACAGAGGGTTAGTGTCTGGCCCAAGGTGGGATCCAGGCCCAGCAGGTCTGTCCGCTGGCCCTGTGCCCTCCAGTCCATGCCCCACTGCCTCCCTCCAGGTGTTGGCCTCTTTTGTAATGGTGGCTGGTGCCAGACTGTTGGCCCCAGCCCTTCCCTGTTACATCCTTGGGATGCTGCTTCTTAAAACTATGCTTTTGCAGCCCACATTGCCAGCCCAGGTGCCCTGCCCAGGCATCCAGGGCTTGTACTGACTGCCTGTGTCCTCAGGAGCCCGCTCATGAGGGGAGGGGCTCACACGGGCTGGGTACTTTGATCTAATCTCCAGGAGTAAGTAGCTGCCTATGCTGTGAGCCACTGGAAGGAGCCCCTGTGTCCTCCCTGTGCAGCTTGGATCACCCAGGGCTCCTTACACCACGGAGGTAGGAAGGGGAAGCCTGAGGGCAATGCCCATGAGCTGAGGTCCCTTCCTCTAGCAGGAGTGTTTTAGTGCAGAGTGGAAGGGCCTTGGGGCCTGTGGAACAGCCCCGTCAGTCGCCGGGAGGACCTGTTCCCACAGCATTGTCTGGGGATGCACAACACCCCCTGATGCCCCCAGTTGGATTAATCAGACTCAGGTGCCCACCACCCAAAGACCCTGAACTGGGAGGGCTTGAGCCCTCAATCCAGGTCGACACCCACCTAGTGTGTGGCATGAGAGGTGCAAAGGGAGAGGGCACCGGGCCTCCTGTGGCCGCTTTGGGCCTGCTGTCTATGTTGCAGCATGTGCCTCCTTAGGACCAAGATCCCATCTGCTGAGAAGCAAACAGTGCTGTGACAGACACTGCATGTCACTCCAGGCGTCTCCTTGGGAGAGCAATTTGATAATCTCTCCTTCAGGAGAGAATTGCTCTTTGCAGTGTACACTCTATGGAATTAAGTGGGCCTCTGAGTGTCACTGCAGGGTTATCTGTGCTTCAGTGGTTCCAATGGCAAAGACACCATGGGGTCCCAATCCCTTGTAATTACACGTTTCCTGAGTGAGTGACGCCCACAAGTGGATGTGAGCAAGCTCTGTAAGCCCTCTCCCAGGCTTGGCTCAATCCTAGAATTTGAGTCAAGTGGGAGGTTGCAGAGAACACTATGGAATGGGGGAGGACCAGGGAAAGAAACCATACTTGGAAAATACAAATGAATCTCTCAGATGATTTCTGGTGATGGTCGCATGTCCTAGCTGGCCCAGCAGGGAAAGCAGCCATCTGTTCTTTTCTTAGTCGGCGGCAGCAGCTCAGAGTGTGTTCTGCAGCTCCACGATGTCTCTCTGGCCTTAAGAGTCCTAGCCTGCGCAGTAGAAATGCCAAAGCTGTGTGCAGTGTCTGAATCAAGCTTTACAGGTCACTGATCGCTCAGTAATCATGCAGAGCATGGCACGAGAAGGCTGTGCCCGGGCCAGACTGGCCAGGCAGCAGGACAGGGTCAGAGAGGAGTGCCGGGGCCATGTCCTCCCTGCACTGGACCTGGTTGGTTTCCCCTGCTACCAGCTTTTCTCCTGCTCACCTATTTTGTCCTCTGAAGATCCCCATGGGCGACAGCAGTGCCTGGCAGATTGCTGGGACTTCAGAAACATTTTTTAAAGGCACGAATGAATGAAGGAGTGAATGAACTCATCCTCTGTTGAGACAGTGAAACTTGGGGCCTTTGGGGTTGAAAATGCCATTGTGCTAGTCAAACTCTGACTGGAAGTATTGGGACATAAATTAAAGAGCAAAACAAAACAATCACACTTGAATGACACACTGCACAGTCATTGTCCACCGGGCAGCCACTCCCAGCAGCCCCAGCTCCCACTCTCTGCCTGATGGAGCTGCTGTGGAGCCTGCACAGGTGGGTTGGCAGCAGGGCACTGACTTGTACTTGCACTCGGCACCTGCTGCTTCCTGATCGTCCTTACGTTTGCCACACACAACGCCCCACACAGGATGGCATTTAGATCCTTTGAATGGCATTTTGGGACGTTTGGTTATGTAGAAAAACTCCAGAGAATTGTAAGCTGTTGTGTGTGGCTGATTCGTCCCGTGGTTTCTGTCGGTGCTCACTGTACTGTGAAGCTTACCTGTACAGGGAGGGGGGGATGGGGCCAGCCAGGGAGGTGGGTGGGGCACTGCAGGAGAGGGACCCCAGACTCCCCTACCCACCAGCCCCAATTAACCCCTTGGCCTTCTCCCCCCAGGAGCTGCCAGAGCATGACGAGTTTGTTCAGCAGCACCATGTCGCCGATCAAGGACGGGGCCTCCTCTCTTCCCGGGAGGCAGGGGTCCTTCGCCAAGCCCCCCCTCCGTGCACTGTACGACCTGCTCATAGCACCCATGGAAGGGGTAAGTGCCTCCCTGGTACTCGTGGCTCTTTGTGTGCCTCCCGTTCTCTCCCTAGCTGCCCACCACTACCCCTTAAAGGCAAGGGCTGTCCCTCGTCACCATGTCCCCAGCTGCTGGCACACAGCCTTGTACATGGCAACATGCAGTAAACTTTATGGAATGCTTATGTGGCCCAAAGCCACACTTGGTTTTCGGGTCTAGTTTGGTGTGAAAAGAAGAAGACACAAGGAAGGAATCAGTTAATAGATGGGGGTGGGGGATGGGCAGTCTGTGTAGAACCTGGGAGATTTCCAAGAGGTTGTGAAGAAGTAGGAAGCTGCTAGTCCTGCTCTCGAGGGTTTTTGTCTGTTTGTTTGTTTTTTAAACATGAGTAGATATATATATATAGTTTAGATTTATTTTTACTTATCCCCCCCTTTGCTGCTTGTGCTTGCTGTGTCCATTTGCTGTACATTCTTCTGTGTCTGTTTGTCTCTCTTTGTTGCGTCATCTTGCCGCGCCATCAGCTCACCATGCCACGCAGGCCATCAGCTCCAGGCCGGCTTGCCTTCACCAGGAGGCCCCAGGAATCAAACCTGGGGCCTCCCATATGGTAAACGGGAGCTCAACCAGTTAAGCCACATCCGCTTCCCCTCCAAGGGTTTTGAATCATTTGCCACCCCCTGCAAATAAGCATGTTGCCAGGTTTCTGGGTTATTTTGGGAGTGGGCCAAAAGTCCAGTCAGCGTGCCCATGGTGGAACCACCCCCGTGGACTGTTTCATGATCAAAGTCGGGCTGAGGGCGGAGACAGTGGGAGAGGGTCTGAACCAGAGAGAAAGTGCAGGAAGAGGAAGGTAAATGTGGGAGAAGGATGAGAAGAGATGGCAGGAAACAGACAGAGAATTGCACAGCGAATGGACACAAAACAGCAAGTGGGACCCCTCCCTCAACTGTGTATTACTTTTGACCCAGAGAGAAGCTGCTACAGCACCATGGGTCATCCTTGAAGAGGATGCCATGATTTTATCAAATCTGCGCTGTGGATTTATAGTTTTTCTCCCCGAAGACTTTCCATGTGACTTAAAGACTAAAAGCATGCTAAGGGATTAGCGGTAGCTTGTGTCTGCACATCCTGTTATTCCTTCAAGCATGCTGGAGAGGGGGAAGGTTATGGATGCAAGCTTTAATCCGGGTAAAACAATGAGCAAAATCAGGGCTGTATAAATTTAACTAGTGAAAGGAAAAGACCCTTCACCAGATATGTTGGGTGGGCTTCTTAAAAGCTACACGTGGCTCCTCTGCATTTACTGCTTTCTGGAGCATTCCAGAGCTTTCTGGAGCTACACTATGTAAATGAACAGGCTGGCCCTCCAGTGTTCCAGGGAGGCCTCTGCAGCGGGGGCCGCAGAGGGGGAGGGGGCAGCAGGAGGGGAAGGGGACCCCTTGTCTCCCGGTGCATGCACTCACCCTGCTCCAGGGCCACTAGAGGGCGACAGGACACCATCATCCAGCTCCCTGCCCGCTGCTGCTGTCAGCTGCCAGGCAGAGCCAGACCCTTCGCCACATTTTCAATGAAAATACAAATCAAAACCAAAAGTCCAAGATTACAGATCACTGACACTTCAAGACTAAAACGATTAGCCTCTTCACATGGGGCTGATAATTATTTCAACAACTGCCTTCATTTAGCCATAGTCCTGTTGCTAAGGGACTAGGTCAGACAGTATGAAAAGTAGAACAGAATAATATTTTACCTTAGGCCTTGCACCAGTATTTGATTTAATTTGGCTTGAGGGAAACACTGTCCTTTGCTGTCAGACACAAACATGTCCAGTTATCTTTGAGGAGGGCCTGGCTACATCTGCACATGAGCCATCGTCAGTCATCAAATCAAATCAAATCCTGTGTGTGATACCCAAAGGAGAAAGTGTCACCAAAAAAAAGTTGCAAGTGTTTAGTGTGAAAGGGATTGCGACCCTGTTTGTGTCCACAGCATTCGTCTTTCATCAAATGAAAGTGAAGAGTAGTAAGCACTGCCCCTGAGCCAGGACTTCCCAGCACGTTATAAAGGGGCCAGTCCCTGGCCCAGGTCTGTGCCCCCGGTCTGAGCGCACAGCACTGCACACCGCACGGCCTGGGGACGGCGCTCCACCACATCAGACAGTTCCACTCCATTGTGTGTGATGCCGCAAGGCAGGTCTGCTCTCTGGGAAGCTGCTTATTTACTTCAGATCCCAAATGACCCCCATAATTTTTGTCAGAAATTGCTATAATCAAGAACCACACTTAGAACAAGAAAGGTCCTAGGATTTAATCAAGTCACTCTTCAAGGGTCCAGATTTGGGGACTCTTTGGGATCCTTGGGATTCTGACTCCTGCTAGTTGTCAAATCTTTGAAGTCCTTGTCTTTATTTCCCTTCTCCTTATAGTCACAGTTTTAAAGGAAGTGTGATAGGACAGCCAGCAAGAATGAGGGACTTGGGTGAGAAAGGAAGGTACTCCACATTCACCCATGCTCTCAATCAACGAAGCCTTTAGTTACCAGCTTAAGACCCCAGACACTTACTTAAAACCTGCCATTCATATCCGCTAGACAGGTGAGCTGCTTTGTAAACACAGGAGTTTAGGGGGTTCGCCTGAAACCTGTCATGTAATAACGTGAAACAGGGCTTCTGGTTCTGCCAAGGCCCGGCCATGAGGATGGCTTGGCTTGTGGCTGGGTCAGTACCACAGCTACTGCACTGGGCAAATGGCTTCCATGGAGTTTCGTAAAATGCCACTTGTGAAATCAAGTAGTGTGATGAACCAGCTTACCCTAGAAGAGATGCAACATAAAATAAGACTGACCATTCAGTGCCTGTTTTCTAACTAGACTGGAGTGCTTACAGACAGCCAGGGAAGTTTTGTCCATAGAATTGATTGCACCTGGATTCTAGAGTGTGGCATGGAGGACAAGGCCCTCAAGACTGGCATGCTTGGGGCTGGCAGACCTACCGCCAGGCTGTCTGGTTTCTGATTGAGACATCTTACTAATATCTAAATGAGGACAAATGTCACCCAAGGACTGCAAGCATTTCTACAACTGATTAGGAAGAGGAAAAACGGAGGCAATTACTTGCAAGCCTTCTGTACCTCTGAAACTGATGGTAAGAGCACCCAAAAGGATCAGCGATTTCCCACGAGGTGCAAATTGCTTTCTCACCTGGGTCCCTTGCTGTTGGGTGAGTCTCATCTGTGTCCTGGCTCTGCTTTAGCTGGTGGTCAACAAGTAGCCATCCCAGCCATGTCCTGATAGGTTCTGGGTACACTGAGGCACCCCACCTGCCATGGAGGGGTGTATGAGCTTATTTTTGCCAGGCCAGCCAAGATAGAGAGGTTCGCCCTGCTGCACAAAGGCTCCTGTGGCCCCTGTGGTATCTTTTGGCTGATGTGGCTGAGGTTGGACACTGAGTGTCAGGCAGGCCCCTCCAGCTCCTGGCCATGGGACCTGTTTCTCCAACACCCAGTACCACCATTCCTCCCCCTCAGGCACTTCAAGCAAACCTGAAGTCTTTTGTTTGGCCAAAGAATAAGTTGAGTGAATTGGATTTTTATTTTTCTGTTTTGATTTGGATAACAGTATCTATGGTCTTGGTAAATTTTAGTCCTTGTTTGAGGGTTATTTCCCATAGGTATGTGATATTTGCTTAAACTGGATACAGCCATCTGGGATGACAATATTTCACAGAAGCATTACAGAAATGTTCTTCTACCATAAAAGCTTCTGTTTGATCAATTCACTCACTCAAAAATAAGAGTCAGGAAAAACCTCATTTTCCCATTCAACCCAACATAATCAAGTGTCTTCTGGATCCCAAGTTCTGTACATGCTCCTAGGGTATCTAGATTTCCAGCAGCCCCTTGCTCCTGGAATCCTTGTTGTAGACAGTAAAGTCCATTTCATGGCAATCTACTCGGCCCAAAAGCTCACGAACCCAGGAGCGTTCTTTCTACCCCCACGGTGATCAGTGGCATTCACACCTCTGGCCTGTGATGTGGGAAACTCTGAAAGCCCTCCTGTTCCTCCAGTGAAACAGCCACCCTTGGGCCCCCAGGGGGCCTGTGTGTTACTGCACAATGATCCACTGAAAGCTGGCGATGCTCATGGAACACATATTTCTTAAGCCAAATATCAGGACACGTGGAACATAACATTTGATATTGATGCTTTCTGAAGCATTCAAGACCTCTGTTGCCATGAGTATATACAAAAGATTCTCTCTTAACCGAAACAGTACAAGAATCAGAATTCACCACCCAAACACACACCCAGGATCAGTGGGGGTTGTATAGGAGAACGGAAGGCTTGGAGATTTGACTTCAAGGACGCTGGGTAGTGGCCTCTTTCACAGGTGTCAGTTAACAGCTGTGGGTGATGGTGACAGGGTCGGGAAGAAGAGAAGGAGCAGTGGGTGGTGACATTTGTCTCTCTTATTCCCTGGATTAAAACTTGGAGCAGGATGCTCTAGGAAGGCCGTTTAGATGCTTGAGCCACATGAATGTCTGTAAACACTGGAGGGAAAGGGAATGAGTTGTGCTGGAAAAATTACTGAGACTCGGGAGAAAAGAACAATATAAATAATAGGCGCTCGTGTTCAACTTATTCCAAGCACCTGAAGACATTTGTCAATTCACATTGGACCAATATTCACAAGAGCCCCTTGGGCACCAGGCATGGCACTAGGTCCTCCCCGCGGGCTGCCACCGCTAGCTTGGTCTCCACAAGCCTGCGAGGTGATGGGCATCAGGGCTGTCATTTGAGCAGGGAGGTTAGTGTCTTGCTAGAGTGCTCGGAACCCGCACCCGCCCAGCCCATGCCCTGCTGCTTCCTAACCACATGCCTCACTGCCTCATGTTTCCAAGGTTCTGAGAGCTCCCAGCACGGCAGGTTGAGCCCATCTCTCCCCTCGCCCCAGAACGCCCCTTCCCTACCTTGCCCACTGGGCAATGCTCTCCCTCCTTCTAAGTCCAGCCCAGACTAGAGAGTCTGGGTCTGATCAGGAGCTAGACGCATCATAGTAAATAGGGAAAGTTTAACATAAAACATTATTAACTATGACTTAAAATGTAACTATAAAATATAACTGATTCCTTTGGACAGTAAAATATGGCCACATCTACACGGACCCCATTGGTTCATCATAACTCTACTGGTTGTGAGTGCACAGCCTCTCAAAGAATTTTTCCATAGACAAGTATCAAGTAGACCTGATTTTTAGCTGCTAAGGAAGGACCCGAGTGGGACTGATTTTTAGAGGGTCAAAACAGAATTAGCTCAGCACCAGAAAATGCTTCAGGTTATTACTGCCTCAAAAAGCACTGGGAGTGGTTTTGTAAGGGAAACTTTGAGTTATGAGATCACCTTTCCCTGCTACATGTATAGAACTGGGTTAAAGATGGGAGCAAGGTCCCAATAGCCCAGCAGCCCCTAATGGCTGCGGGAGTGTGAGGGCTACTCCCCTGCTCGAGAGGGTCATAGAAGCCAAGACCCAGCCTTTGCATCCTGCTGCTCCCTTGATTTGGGATTAAAACATAAATTGTTAAGATTTAAAATAATGGGGGGCGGATGTGGCTCAAATGGTTGGGTGTCCGTCTGCCATATGGAGGGACCTGGGTTCGATCCCCGGGACCTCCCAATAAAATGAAAAATATATATATATATAGAAGGCGCATGGGCTGCCAGGCTCTGTGTGCCAGTGAGCCTCCAGGCCCCGGGAGCCATGCAGCAAGATGATGACGTAACAAGAGAGAGAGGCAGGGGAGAGACAAGACGAGATGCTCCGAAGGCTCCGAAAACCAGGAACCGGGGTGGTGCAGATGGCAGAACACCTCTCTCCTACATTGAAGGTCTTCAGGATCAAATCCTGGTGAAGACTGGAGGGAGGAGGATGAGAAGAGATGGCAGGAAACAGACACAGAGAATTGCCCAGCAAATGGACACAAAACAGCAAATGGGGAAGGTGGTGTTTAAAATAGATAAAGTAAATAAATAAACCTTTAAAAAAAAAAAAAAAGATTTAAAATAATTAGCCTCAGGGAGTTCCCGAGCACCGAGTACACACTGGGGAATCAGCCTGCGTGCTGCACCCCCTTTCCTAACTGGTGGCCCAGAATAACTCTAATATTTTTATATTAGGTCTAGAAGAACAGGTCCTGAGAAGCATGGGGGAGCCTAATCAGCCACGGCTGACCCCACAGAGGCCTGACAACACAGTTGGTCTGACACTGCAGCAAAGGGGATGCCTGACTCCAAATATAGGCTCTGACTTCACACAGGAGACACCACAGGCTAATCAAGATAGGAGACCCCACGAAAGGCCAAACACTGGAGAAGGTGTGGCCCAGCCTGCCCAATAGCAGAGATGTGTGCTGCCGTGGCCAGGCCACCCTCCAGAGAGCAGGCAGGAGAGTGGCTAGTCAGCCACCTGTGGAAGCACACTCGGTGGGAGTTGGGGCGCTGGCGGGGCCAGGAGGCCTTCAGAGCACGCTGGTTATGCAGAGTCTCTGGTTTCTATGTAGAGAGGGCTGCGGGAAGGTCAGCTCAAGGCCGACGCAGCAAAGCCGCAGAGGAACCACCGTGGCTAGGCAGGCTCCACCAGATATCCTCACACTCGTTCTGCTGAACTTGGCCTATGCCCGCAATGGCAGGAGAGCCTGCACCGCCCCCAGCGCCCTCCAGTTCTTCTACTGAGAAGGCGTGACATGGGCTCACTTTATCAAGAGATGCCTCAAGGAATCCACCTCAGTGACAGAGCGGGCATTGGCGGTGCATTTGGAGCTGAGCGGCAGTATGCTGACAGCTGTACACAGACCTCCTCCAGGGTACAGTGTCTCTGTGCCTGCCATGCTCTCTCCTGCAGCTACAGCTGCACCTTAACTGCGCCCTCTCACTGCTAGTCACAGTGTGGGGCACGAGGGCCTCCCTGTGGGGCCCTCTGCCCTTTCCCTTTTATACTGCTGGGAATGGCACACAGTAAGTGCTCAAGCGCCACTTGCTGCCTGGAATTCCATTGCCATGGTAGGGTCACAGTTCTTCTGTGGAGGGGAAAGGAAACAGGTTTTAGTTTACCTGGCCTCCTTGTCTTGGTCTACTTCCAAAAAAAATCCCATTTCTAGAAACTTTAAGGGCCAGAAAGTCTAAGTCTTTGCTGGAAATTTCTGGACTCTCTCTTAGTTGCCAGCATAAGGCTGATGCCTAAGCTGTTTTATCTTCCAAATCCAGACTTAAGAAGGCAATGAATCCCCTTTCCTAGACTGACATGCTGAGGTGCAGAGTAACATGTCCTTGAATTGTCTCTGCCACTCAATCTAGCAGAAGATAGGTAATTTGGATAGAGACATCACGTTACTTTCTCTTTTCAAGTTCACAGTGGATTAGAGCTAATCTTCTTTCATGGCAAGGGCAGTGCTCACATATCCTGGAGGCAGGGCTTTAGAAGACAGTCTCCAAGCATCTCTTCCGGCGCGTTCCATCCATTTTTCCCACTGCCTTTTTCCTGGAGCTGTCAGTTTGCTGCAGTATCCCATCTCCCCACAAGCCTGCATTAAATAGGGTGCCTGCTGCTGTCACCCCTCTTTTCATGCTGCCCAGACAGGGGTCACCTTTGGGATCCTCACCCAGGGACACACATGCCAGGCTCTGTGCCTGCTACTAGGCACTGCCCCTGAGTCTCCATCTGCAGACCTGTAAATTGGGATAAGTGACTCGAGAAAAAGTCTCCCATTTCCTAGGCTTGATTTTAGAGACTTTCCCTCTCCTGGTCCCCTAAGCTCCCTGTTCACCCAGCCCCAGCAAGTCCCCTTGTCCCCTTCTCTCGACATCTGAATCATCCTGCATGGTCCTGTCACCAGCACTGCACACTGCTTCCTAGTGGCTCTTGAATGTATGGCAGAGGTCCACTGTCTTTGCCTGCCCCCCCAGAGCCTTCCAGACTGGCCCCTGTGTCACTCTCCAACCCACCAGGTGGGCCTCTCCTCACCGTCCCCCACCCCCAGGCCAGCCAACTTCCCCAGGTGGGCTCCAGCATCCCGTCATGTATACATTTAATGTCATCTTACTCAATAGTGGCTTCCTGTGTGTTATACTCTTCTAAGTACATCCCAAGCTCATGGGCAGGGGCTGTGTCCTAAACCTGCCTGCCTTCTCCACAGTGCTTGGCAGCACATGAGAAACACAACTAAATGGCGGATGGAAGCAGCTGAGGCTGATTATGGGGCCACGTTGGACGATCACCACCACCCCCCACCCCCCATAGGGAGCTGAAATCACTTGTCAGAGAACACACTCCAGCTTTTAACAGCATGGGATCCCCAGTCTTTAGGCTGGTGCCTCAGCTAAGAAGGTTTTGTGAGAGAGTTTTAGAATTCCTTTAGACACTGTCAATGAATGCTTTCTCTAAATGGATTCCAGCCTCAGTATTATGCTCCTTGCCTTACCCAGCAGCCAAAAGGCCTTTGATTTATACGTACAAGTGCTGTCATGGCTGGGATTTGTCCACAAGTGGCCCATGTAGAACCTGTGGGATGAAGTGACAGAGCCTTATCAGGTTTGGGCCCCACAGCAGAGGCTCAGGGAGGACTTCTTCATGACTCCAGGCGGCTCTGAGTCTGCCGAGGGCCAGTCCAGTTTGCACTTGGCAGGTGGCCTGAGCCCCACGTGGTTGTTGGCAGCGCATTGCCCCTGTCTGGGGCAGCCCAGCTCTCACTGAGCAGTGAACAGATTGTCACAGTCACTGATGTGCGTTTGGGCACGTCACGGCACACAGACTTCCTATGCCTTAGTCTCCATCTGCCATTTCTTGTGGAAAGAATGTGTACAGAACAGGAGTGAGTGGGTTCCATTGACTGACCTTACCACTGAGGTCAGGGGACAGTCAACTCTGCCACTCTGGCCCTGTGTCAACGTTCACATGGTACCCCCGAAATGGCATGGTGGTGTGGCCCCCAGAGCTGCCCTCCCCTGCGTGACTGGCCAGGAGCTTTAGTGCTTGTGACACCCGTGGGGGTGCCCACAGCAAAGCCTGCCCAGCCCCCTGCCTGCCAGTGCAGACCCAGAAACTCATCCCACGACCACGCTGGGGGCGCCCTGTGATACACCCCCAACTCTTTCCTTTCTGGGTTGTACATTGATTCATTTACTATAAATCTCTTCTTAGAAAGTAGCTCTTAAAGCAAACAAGAAGCAAACTGGTCTAATTGTTTTTTTATTTCTGCTTTCTTTAGATGCAGCTAGAATTAAAAAAAAAAAAAAAGCACACACACAAAAAAAGCCATAGGGAGTCATTTAGACTAAATGTCCCGCCAGGCACGTGTCACTTTGGGTTAGCTGAGTGCCTTCTGCCACCCTCAGCCAAGTGCCCAAAGCAGCAGGTCAGATGAGAGGACGTGCACAGTTGCTTCCCTGGAGCATAGCAGCGTCCTGGTGGGCGCCCGCCTGTCAGCCCCATCCCCGCGGACAGGGGTGGGGGGAGGGACCGGTCATGCTCTCCCCATCCCCCACAGCAGTGCCCATCCAACCCCAGGACATGTCTCTCCTGCAGGCTCTGGGCGGCAAGTGTCCTACCAGCAGTGCCCGTTGGCACCTCTTCAAGTGCCAGCAGCAGTAGCAGCTTCCGCTTCATCACTGTTTAACTGTTTAACACAGTTAACTGTTTAACACTTCAGCCTATGTTAGTCCAGTTTTCACAATTCTTGCCTATTTGATCAAGAGTCCTGTGCTTTAGTCTCCATCTGCAATTCTTTTGGAAAGAACGTGTAGAGAATAGGAGTGAGTGGGTTCCATCTGTCTGTAGGTCTGTCTGCTGTCGGTCTGCATGCACTTCTCCCTGGTGTCCTTATGCTGGGCGTTTCAGGAGTGAGGTGTGTCACGTCAGTGTCTGAGGTCCCCAGCATCCCAGAAGGAAGCCAGGGGGCACAGTACCTCCAGAGCCACCGGCACAAAGGAGCATCTCTCTGCAGGGGAGGAGCAGAGGACCCTGGAAACTGGCCCTTCCTCTGTAGGAAACCTTATCCTTTAGTAGATGTCATCCTAATTTCCAGAATCTTCCGCCCTCTGATTTTCCAGCCTCCTGTCCATTGAAATGGACAGCATAGCCTACTGGGGTTGAGTTCTTGCTGTATAGTTTGAGAAGAGTCCCTGCTAACTGCTCCTGGGCTCCCTCTCCCGACCTCCCCTGTCCCTGCACATTTGGGCACATCAATGCGCACAGACCTCTTGTGCCATCGTGCCCCTCCCCGACTGCAGAGACTGCATTTACTCAGGCCTGTGCTTGTCTCTGAGTCGTCACCCCTCATGGTGTGTGATCTGGCCTCCTGCTCCACCCCAGGCCGCCCTCAGACTCAAGAATGTCCCAATCAGAGAACCCCCTCCTCCAGGCCCCCAGGCCTGCAGGGCAGACACGAAACCAGTCAGTGGAGCACACCACCTGGTGACCAGCCTGCGTGAGCAGCGCCACCCACCGGCGGACTCCGAATGGCCAGACACAGTTGAGTTTGCTGCTCGGGGCTTCCAGGCCCTGCGTGAGTGTCTCCATGCTTGTTCTTCAGGGCCTGATGCACTCCAGCGGCCCCGTGGGACGGCACCGGCAGCTCATCCTGGTCCTGGAGGGGGAGCTCTACCTCATGCCTTTTGCCCTCCTGAAGGGAAGCTCCTCCAACGAGTACCTCTACGAGCGCTTCGCCCTCATCGCCGTCCCTTCCATCCGCTCCCTCAGCCCACACTCCAAGGTAATGCTCCAGCCGGCTGGCCATGTTACTGAGGGATAGGACACAGTCTCAGCTAGGCAGGATGACTTTAGAGTGGACCTGTCCAAAGGCAGGGGGTGGCCCTCATGACCCCTCACACATCCAGAAGCCATGGTTTGTGTCTTCTCTCTCTGGTAAATTTCTTGGCAGTGACATTGGGGTCGTGAGCTTCTGGGGCACACTGAGCCAGGCCTCAGGCCAGGCCGAGTCTCAAAGGAAGCCGTTCACTCACTCATTATACTCCACAAGGCACTGAGGGACAACAAATGCCATGGCCAGTGCCGCCCCTCCAGCTGGCCACTGTCCAGGTGATGCGTGCTGCCTAGCAGAGGGGCTGCAGTCAGGGAGGGCAGACAAATAAGACCCAGAGTCAAGTAGACAAGAGTCCAACAGGCCAATGAAAGAACTGAAAGCAAGTGGGGTGGCTTTCAGGGCACAGGGACTCGGGTCTCACTCAACAAGAAAAATCAGTCTGAGAAGAAAGGTCTGTGAAAATCAAGAGGTAGCAGAGGGCCATCCACAGAGCCATGGGTTTCAGCCACAGCCACCCATGGCCCAGACTTTCAAGCCAACCCTGAACCCTGTTCCCCTGCCCCAAATTCTTTCAGAGACCCTGAAACCCTGGCTTCTTTCTGGCCCTCATAGACTCCCCAAGGCTCCCACCCACCTGGCGCTCCACTCACACCAATCGCACTGGCCCCAGCCACAGAACTAGCTTTAATACGAAGGACGTGAGCTCCCAACTTTAAGATACACTCAGCCTGCCAGCTGTGCCCCAGACCCCCTCTATTTCCAATCTCCCATGGCTGGCAGAGTGGGTCTCGGGCAGACGGGCTGCCTCACAGCCAGGGGAGAGTGTCAGCTGGACTAGGAGCTGGGCCCTAGGCCCTGGGCGAGGCCACCTCACAGGCCAGCCTAGCCTGTTTGTTTACGTGGCTTGTTGGCGTGGTTCTATCAGGGTTAGTTTCTGCCTCATGGATTTTTAGGAAATCTTAGTTTTGACTTTTTGTGTCTGTACCCTCCCTTTCTCATGAGATAGAATCAGTTCAAAGTGAAAGAAATAATTTTCCCCCAAGTTACTCAAGTTGCCATGCCTGACTGAATCCCAGACATGAGGGGAGCTGGCCACGTGACACTGAGCCGCACGGCAGGCCTCCCTGTGCCTGCATCGGGCACCCTCGGACCAGACCTCACCATTGTTAAGAAAGTGTTTATTTTGCTGATGACAGTAAACTGTTTGCCAGCTTAGCCAGGGATTTGAAAGAGGCCTGTCCCTGATAGCACAGCACTTGAGGCACCTCCAAGCAGAGGCACCGAAATGTTATTTAGAAATAACTTGATACTTGATGCTTCCTGAAAAGTGTCACAAGTCCTCATGGGGGAGGAATTAAAAGTTTATTGGACCTATTTTCTTTAAGTATGTGAAGAGGGAGAAGACGATGGTCTTTCAAGTAGTAGAACCCCTGAAGGATTTAAGTGGGATGTGATCCCACCTGAGATTGATTTGCTCTTTGCAGTTTAAACAAAGTCACCCCTGGAAACCCCTCACTTATCAGGAGTAGGTTTTCCCCTCATAAAGGGGCAGCACAGAGAGGTATGTGAGAGTGAGGGCTGGCCCGGCTGGCCGTGGGACCCCACAGCCTCCCTCCTGTGCACCTTGTCACCTCAGCGCCTCCCCCACCAGCCAGCCCCAAGGGCCCCACAGATGGGAAGTCCTCTCAGCCAGCCTAGTCATTCGCAAGAGCTCAGCACAGCACGTGTAGTTCTCAGTAAATCATGCACTTCTGTCCACACGGCTGACAGTTAACGTGAATGAGGTCACTGCAGGCACAGGCAGAGCCAAATGAGGCCAGGCCGGCTGGGGTGCGGGAGGCCCTGGGCTCCTGAGAAGCTGCAGTTCAGCTGACCTGCCGGGCCCTGGGCTATTAGTTGATGGGTGTCTGCTTGTGTCCCCCACCCCCACCCCAGGCCCATATGAGGAAGAGCCCGTCCGTGTACCCCAGCTCCACCTCCATGGCAGCCGTCGTCGGCAACCCCAAGCTCCCAGCCGCAGTGATGGACAGGTGGCTGTGGGGGCCCATGCCGTCGGCCGAGGAGGAGGCCTACATGGTGTCCGAGCTGCTGGGCTGCCAGCCCCTGGTGGGCAGCGTGGCCACCAAGGAGCGGGTCATGAGTGCCCTGACCCAGGCCGAGTGCGTCCACTTTGCCACCCACATCTCTTGGAAGCTGTCGGCCTTGGTCCTCACGCCCAACATGGACGGCAACCAAGCCAGCAGCAAGAGCTCCTTCGGCCACCCCTACACAATCCCCGAGTCCCTGCACATGCAGGATGACGCCAGTGATGTGGAGAGCATCTCGGACTGCCCGCCCCTGCAGGAGCTGCTCCTCACGGCCGCGGACGTGCTGGACCTGCGGCTGCCCGTGAAACTGGTGGTCCTTGGCTCCTCGCAGGAGTCCAGCAGCAAAGTCACTGCCGACGGGGTAATTGCACTGACGCGGGCCTTCCTGGCTGCCGGTGCACAGTGTGTCCTCGTGTCTCTGTGGCCTGTGCCAGTGGCTGCTTCCAAGATGTTTACCCATGCCTTCTACTCGTCCCTGCTGAACGGCCTGAAGACCAGTGCTGCCCTGGGGGAGGCCATGAAGGCGGTGCAGAGCAGCACACCCTTCTCGCACCCCTCCAACTGGGCAGGTAGGGGCGGCCGCCCGCGGGCTCACACCTCACAGCTCCCCAACTCTATTCTGGGCAGGGCTGGGGTGCTGGGGAAGGGGGCCATGGGAAGAGGCAGGAAGAACCTTGTTTGCTATGAGTCTTAACTTCCACCAATCCAGTTTTTAAAACTGTGGTATTAAAAGAGCCTTGACCAGGGAGCAGCGGAACAGTTTGCCATCAAAGTGTGACCTCAAACTTCATCTTCACTTTAGCATAAGCTGGATGGCCTATTTTAAAGTGCCCTCATTTAAAACCTCAGGACTATAGAAAAGATTGACGTGGTGGAAAGGCCCTCAGGTTGGTCCAGCTCCGCATCCTGGCTCTGTGGCCTGGGACAAGTTACTGACCCTCTCTGAAGCTCAGGGTCTGTCTTGGTAAAGGGCGTGATGGTGGTGTGAGAACCGGCCCCGGTGCTTGGCCTCTTGCTCCTGAAAGGGCCCCTCTGCCCTCTGTTTAGGACCCCCACCCCCAACTTCTCAATGTGTTTACCGACGTGATGTTTATGGAAATGGCCCCTGTTTAGTTTCACTGACAGACAATACAGTACAAAAGTCACACCTTTGTTCTGGGGCAAACAATTTTTAATGGAGCTTTTCATTACCCGTAAAGAAGCGCATCTCATTCCCTCCATTACTCAGAGGCAGGGCAGCCCTAAAAGGCTTTCCCGCCAGCCCTGCCTCTAGCAGCAAGTGCTGGGAAAGGAGCCCCAGTGGGAGGAAGGAGGAATTGGGATCAGGTCCTCCGTGGCCTACTTGACTAGCCCAGGCTCCATGTTCTCATTCTCAGAAGGGGGTTCCTACCTCCTCCCCACCCCCCTCGTCTGGCAGCAGCCACTGCCGGGCGCGCACCAGGCCCCCAACTTGTTCCCTCCTCCAAGGCCCAGGTACAAGCAGAATGAGGGTCAGGAACACTCCAAGCCGCCCCCTGAGGTGGGGGCTCCAACCAGAGAGGGCCTCTAGAGGGCCCAGCCTTTCCACTTACCTGAACAGTTTAACATTATTGACTCTTAAAGGAAGGGGACAAAAGACTGCCAAATTGCATCCAGCAAGTCAGTTGTTCCCACCGTCCTATCTGATTAGGGCCTTCTCTGTTCTGCTTGGGTTAACCACGGGGCAGAGATGAGCTGTAGAAACCAGCCAGGCTGGGGAGCTGGCTGGAGAGCTGACTGGGGGCTTGGGACTCAGGGCCGGTGTCTCCCAGCTGCCCCACTGAGATGGGGCAGGCGCCTGAGGTGCTCTCTCTGCTTCCCGCAGGTTTCGTGCTCATCGGGAGTGATGTCAAGCTGCACAGCCCCTCGTCCCTCGTTGGCCAGGCCCTCACAGAGATCCTGCAGCACCCAGAGCGCGCACGAGACGCCCTGCGAGTGTTGCTGCACTTGGTGAGGGTCTGGGGTCAGGGGAGCCCCTTGCTCCGGCTTCCCGTGGAGTACAGAGCCCCCGGAGTTGGTTGAAAATGCACAGGGTGGAGGGTGGGGCAGAGGGTTCCACAGCACCAGGGAGGCATGAGAAGGCAAGAGCATGTCACTGGGCGGCACTGACTGGCTTCCCCAGATGTCCACGGGTAGAGCCCATCCTTCAGGGCAGCAGGGGCACTGTGAGCGTCCCTTGGGAAGGTGCAGCCGAGGACAGGAACTGGAGCATCCCTTGGAGCCACACTTGCCCTGTGGGGCTCACACCTCAGTCCTGCCATTTCCACTCAGCTCCAGGGCTTCCCAGGTCCCTGTAAGCCCCCAAAGTCACCATCTTTCTTGGTTACAGCCCCCAAACGGCTTTTCTTAGGGAACTAAACTGCCCTCTCTACCGGTTAGGCCCTCTCTGTTCCCATTCTGCCTTGAGGCCCCTCAGGTACATTTAAGGGTTTTCTCTTCTGACATGGCTTTCTCTTCTGGGGTGGGTGCAGGGCCGTGGGTCAAGTCCACCAGCCCCTACTTCCTTCCATGAGGCCCTTCCGGCCTGAGAAACTGCCGGCTGGCTGGTCATCTGTCCTGCCCAAGAATGCCCAGTGCTGACATTTCCTCACAGCTGCTGTTTATTGAGTGCCCACTTCCTCCTGCCTGTGCCATATGAGCCCATGGATCCGTGTTTTAGTTTTAAGAAAAGCCTCAGGTGACATTTGGGCGACTCTCGTCTCTTGTGCCTCTCCCATGGGGTGCACGGGCCTCAGGACACCAAGGTCTCAGGAGGACCTGAGGTTCCCACTACCGAGGGCTGCCCGGAGACACACTCCTTGTGTAGCAACGACCGAGCAGTGACCCAGCAACTCGAGCCCACCTGTGCCAAGCACCACTTTAGGTCTTGGGAGCCAGGAGGCTGCTTCATGGGGTGGGGAGGCTAGTGCTGAAGGTGAGGGAGGGGTTGGGATGGGGAAGAAGGGTGCTGCCCCTCCAGGGTGGGAGGGGATGGGCTGAGGGCAGGTCCTACAGTGACCAGAGTCATTCTGTGGCCCCTGACTTGAAATTTGTTTTCAGACACGTCACTTCAGGGTCTTTATCTCCATGTGGGGGAGCACTGAGCGGGAGGTGGGAGCTCAGGAAGGGACAGGCCCTGTTCCGTGTCACACCTTCTCTTGCAAGGGACCCGGCCATGTAGTTGCTGGAGGCAGAGTCGTCAGCCCCACACTGGCTCACCACTCTGGGTAGGGACCCCTCGGATCCGGGGGGCGCCTGTGAGCAGAGCCGCACCTAATCCCCCTTCCCTACCAGGTGGAAAAGTCCCTGCAGCGCATCCAGAATGGGCAGCGCAACGCCATGTACACGTCCCAGCAGAGCGTGGAAAACAAAGTGGGGGGCATCCCCGGCTGGCAGGCCCTCCTCACTGCCGTGGGCTTCCGGCTGGACCCCCCGGCCAGCGGCCTGCCAGCGGCTGTCTTCTTCCCAACCTCGGACCCAGGCGACCGGCTCCAGCAGTGCAGTTCCACCCTCCAGGCCCTGCTGGGTAAGTGCAGGCAGGGCCTAGGGCGGGCCAGCATGGCGGGCAGGGTGGTCCCTGCGCTCTCAAAGGGGGAGAGAGTCCTGAGAAATGGCAAGGAATGAGGGGCATGGGCGCCCCCTCCTGGATCTGGAGGAGGTGAACACTCTTGACCTGATCTTTGATGCATCACGGCCAAGCCCCGAGCCCCAAGCAGGGTGCTGCCCTCTGTGGCTTTACGAGTGGCGGCAGGGAGGGGAGGGGGTCCCTGGTCCTGCCTTTTCCTGGGATGACACAAAGTGATACTGGATAAACAGCATCATAACCGGCAGCCGTGGGTCTGACAGCTGTGTGGCCGTCCCCAGGGTGTGGGGAAGAGTTCAGGGCTGCCCTTTGTGCTCGGCACAGGGGGTAGTGCCACCTGAGAGACTGGGATGGGACCTTAGGCATGTAACCGCCTACCTGGAAGATGACAGCAGGGTCAGGGCTGGTGCCTGCCTCTGATGTGCCTTTCTCAGAGACATGAAGCACTCATCTGCCAGGCCTGAGCTGTGTCCAGATCTGTCCTCTGGGAAGGCAGGACTGGGGGTCCAGAGGGAGGCCCCCTGGGTAATGCCCTGCCCTTCTCCTGGTTTAGGTTTGCCCAACCCCGCCCTTCAAGCCCTCTGTAAACTCATCACTGCTTCTGAGACGGGTGAGCAGCTCATCAGCCGGGTAAGTCTTGAGCCAGGACTGCGCTGAACGCAGGTCTGAGGGCTGTGCTTAATTACAAAGACAGAAGCGATTTGGTGCTAAAGAGGAACCTGCAAGTAACGCAGTGTCATTTCTATTTTCAGCCTGTGTAACTAGAAGGAAAAGGTGTGGGCTGGAAGTAACAGAACATGCTGGGCACGCAGGGGCCGGGCTCGCTCACGGCACTGTCCTCTCTGGACGCTGAGCATCCAAGGGCCTGCAGAGGACGCCTGAGGGGCCCCGCACCTGGAGGCTCAGCACCTTCTTGCTCTCCATTCAGTGACCTCTTGCTACCTTATCATTGTTCAGCTGATTAACAAGCATTACAGCCCAGCTGTGCAAGCAGGGGTGGGGCCAGCCCACCAGGACGGCCCCAGGTGGCTGAGCTGCGGTGAGGTGCGGTGAACACACTGCCACCTCTCCGAAAGACAGAATCCTCACATTGCTTAGCAGTTTTGAAAAATGTGCTTTCTTTTTGAAGAATGTAGATCCAACGTGGTAATGTGGAGAATTTTTAACTCTGACTATAATGCCAGCCCTTCCCAACTGCCCCTGGAGCGTGTCTGTGCCCATTGCTCTTTCTGCTGGCTAACGTGGGCTGGAACAAGCCCATGCCAGGGGAGGGGCGTCCTGGACGGGACAGCAACCCTGAAAAGCACAGAGCAAGCAGTTTTCTCTGGTCATTTTGGAGTGTAATAATTTGAAAAAACACTTACATTGTTATTAGAGCTATGTCAGCAGACTTTATTTTAGGCAGAAAAATTTCTATGTGGGAAAAAATCCCTGAACCTAGAGTAGCACCTGGGGCCGCCCGGTTTTGGAAACGTAGTAATAGCACCGCTCAGTGACCATTGAGTTCCTGCTCACTTTGTAATAAGTGTGTTATGTCTGCTTGTTGAATCACATCAGGAAGACACTTCCAGAACACTGTGTATTCAAACATCTTGAATCCAGGAGGACTAGAAATCTGAGCTCTACAAAAAGAGCTAGAATGACATTTTGCAGGGTGGAACTGGGTCCAGACAAAACAGCCACTTGCTTGTCTTGCTTTTGGTGGGAACAAGGGGACTTTCCGCCTGAAATGCTGCCAGGCCCAGGGAAGTATCCTGAGGCTGCCTCCAGGGGTTGGCAGATGCTGGACGTTTCCTGAGTTGCTCTGGAGCCATGGGCTTCAGTTTACAGAATGGCATGTAAATGCCCCCACCATGCCCTTCCCCACCCTGCTCTTCGCCATTCGAGGAAGGGCAGCGCCTGGCTGACCCTGACCCTGAGCTCCTCGCCCCTAGCGTGTGTGGCCTGGCGTGGCTGTGCGTTTGCCTGTTGTGTCCCTGCTGACTCTTGCTCCTTTCCCTCCCGGTCAGAGCCGCAGGCCTGGTGTGGCGCTTCCTAAAGCAGTGGTCAGCTCGTGTTGCATAACAACCTGTGCTTGAGTCTAAACTCTTCTTTCTCTCTCTTTTTCTTTCTTTTTCTTATAATCTGCTGGCCGAAGGCTGTTAAAAATATGGTTGGAATGGTGAGTACCACTCTAAGTAGCAACTGTCACCAGGTGAGCCCCTCATCCCCCACACCCCCGAGTGACCACTGGCGGTGCTTTGAACTCGGTGTGCATGTGCGGAGACGCAGGAACGTGCCAACAGCCACTCTACTCTGGGCTGCGGAGCTCGGGCTGGGGATGCCAGGGCCGCTGGCTCTGGTGCTCTCTCCCCTTCCTCTGCTCTGGCTCCCCCTTTCCTGCTTCACCCTTCTGTGTTCTTGATTTGACCTTTCCAGTTCCATGCGAACAGCAGGGGCAGAACTGATTTAAGCACCGTGGCGTGAGCCCACAGAGAGCCTTAGTAGAGCTCACAGGCTGCTGTGAAATCTGAAATGCCATGGCCACTCAAGTTGGGTACATGGGATTTTCCTTGAGGGCTGAGGCACTGAAATATAATGTTGGATTCTTCTTCACCATTTACCTCAAGATCATGAAGATGAATTTTTTAAAAAGAGGGAGATGACTAAGGCCCTCCCCCTTCTCCCTGAGCCCCTCTCCTCTGCCCGAGCATTTCCCATGACCCTAAATACACCTAGCCTCTCTGGCCCCACTGCCCCTTGACCTTCCCAGAGAGTGAGGCTGACATGCAGTAGGAACACAGGCACTGGAAGGACTGCAGAGGCTTCCTGCACACGTGCAGGGTGATGGAATCATTAGCGATGACAGTAACAGGAGACCCGAGAATAACGGGGACAATCCTGAGAAGGTCACTGGGGAAGCAGGCACTGGAAGGAGAGAGTGCTCACATCTGTCTCCCTTACTTAGCTCCACCAGGTGCTGGTCCAGCTCCAGGCTGGCGAGAAGGAGCAGGATTTTGCGTCAGCTCCCATTCAGGTCTCCATCAGTGTCCAGCTGTGGCGGCTCCCGGGGTGTCATGAATTCCTGGCAGCTCTAGGTAGGACAAAGTGTCCTGGATTTGGTTTGTGTTTTTAGTTCCTTTTTTTTTTCTTCTGTCTATTTTTCTTTGTTGTTGTTGGGTTAAGTTGGTAGACAATTAGGGGTTCTTATCTCACTGTTTTCTTAGATATTTTATTTAAAAATACTTAATTCAGAGATTCTAGTGCTTTACCGATATTCTCAAATGACCCTCCAGCCATGTCCCATTTCCCCTGTGCTATGATTTAATCTCCATTGTTTTTGACTCATTATCTTAATCTAAATCTGCTAGATTCTAGTATTGTAGGGGTTCAATATTCATGATTAAGAGCAAAAGAAAACTTAAAATTATAATCATAAAATAATGATCTCAGTGGTGGTCTCTACCACTGACCATTGGAAACCGGCAGGAAAAAGTACTATCAAAGTCACCTTTGATTTGGCCACAGACACCTCGAAAGCATGTATCAGAATCCTTGTTCAAGCCAGGTAACCTTGTGCAACATTTTTGGCATGGCTAAGATAGCTCCCTCCACAACTGATATTTACTTATAACAGGTACATCTGTTAAGGCACCACAGAGGCAGTGAAGTACTTCTCATGCCCCACTTGGGAAGCGTTGACTCAACAAATTTTTAGTGAGGAAAAGACAAAATCCCCTGCCTTCCTCAAGTTGACATCCTTTCTCCTGAAAGCTCAACTAACATCGCAAGTGGATGTTATGGAACGTGAAGCAGCAGTGGGACCGACAGAAGCATCAGGGTCAGAGGGATGGGCTGGAGGGCAGGGAGCTGATGGGGGTTCTGACTTGGTGGCCGGGAGGCCCAGGACGGTCCCACAAGAGCATGAGGCCTGGGGAGCGGGCGATTAGACAGGAGGCGGAGGGTAGGGCAGAGCATGCAGGGCTGCAGAGCCGCTTTGGATTTTAACCTGTGGGAAGGAGAGAGCCTTTGCAGGATGCCATGATCCAACTTAGCCCTTACAAGGGCCAGCCGCTGACAATAGGGCAAAGCGTCCTTAGCAAGGTCATGTTCTTCCCAGTTGAAGCTCGGGTATTGAGTACTGGGCCATTTTTTTCTAACTTATTTTGTAGATAACCTTTCCTGACCCACCTCAACTTAAGGCTGGCTCCATTGGTTTTTTTCACACTCATCCATTTCTTTCTAAGGTAAAGGAGGTGGGGGTACCTGCAAAGCCCTGCAGGACTCTGATTCCCCTTTGATTAGACATTCAGTATAAACAAACATAATATATTTAGATGTAAATTAATAGTCAGTGGTAAATGGAGACAAGAGTGAGAAATGCCAGGTCCATACCCAAGATGCCTTTCCAGATGGAACCTAACAAAATCTTACACTAGCTGTCTCTGGTGTCAGAATTGTGGGTGATTTTCATTGATGTCCCTATACTTTTCTGTACTTTCCAAAGTACAGAGCATTTACAGACTAAATCCTTCTGAGGTACAGACTTGTGGAGGAGAGCTGTCCCCTGGAGGGCCGGCCTCTGGAGAGGCTGCTCTGAGGGTGCCAAAGCTCAGAGAAACTCCCTTTCCAGACCTCAGTCCCGATCAAGCATCACCCAAATGAGGACAGGCTTGTCTGTTATTTAGAGGATTCAGTGCTAAAGGTGCAACCAATTAAAAGTAGAAGCTTCTGGCTGAAACATTATACTTACATTATTATTATTCATTTTTAAATGCTGAGTTCTCAGAGTATGATACCTTCTTGTTACTTTCAAAGACTATTTATTTTTTAGTTCAGAGAGAAAAACTCTTCCCATAGCAACCAGAATGCTGAATGGCTCCTCGAGTGAACCTAATTCCAAAGGGAATGATAGGATTCAGACCAGTATCAGAATCCTAAAGGAAAAATAAAATAAAGTGGTGCGTGGGTGTGGGTGTGTATATATATAAATTTTCCTGTTTTGAATACTCTGTCAGGAGATGGCCAATGTGCTGACGAGAGTGGGCCCTTTGTCTTAGTGGACCACCTTGTGAGGTCAGAGGAGGAAAAGGGCCTGGTACTATAGCCTGTCCCCTGGAGCTTTGGCACCAAGCGTCTTGCCACTGTGTCAAGCGGTGCTCAGCAATTTGCTGAGGGTGCTGAGTGGAGGCTTGAACGCTGAAGACAGTTCTCACAGGGTGGTCCCTGCTTGTGCGCCTGGCCATGGCTCTGGGTTTGGCCTCTCCCTCCTGAGCCTGTCCCAGTGAAGTATGTAAATTGTGTGCCTCTGTAGTGGTCCTTAAGTCTAAGTTCCAGGTTAATAACTTGTTAGCCAGCCTCCTGCCCAGGATGCTCCAAGCCCTGTTATCCTCCTTGTAATCAAGGAGCAGGACCCCTGGGCATTGGCAGAGGCAGATTGGAGTCCCTGAAGGGCAGATCAGCCCAGAAAGCAGATTCTTCATCTTCAGAGAAAACCCCATTACAAAACCGTCACTGAAACCTTGGCATTTATGAAGACCCAGGTTAGCAGAGGCTGAACTTGTAGGAAGACATCGTTCTTGCCCTTGAGAAGCTTCCACCTTCCCACACACCAACTTAAAATGCTGGACCCAATGCCAAATGGAGTGGCCAGTTGTTTTCCGGTACGTTCTCCTTTAAGTAGTCACGTGTCTCTGCTGTTCCGTGGGAGCCTGGGAAAAGGACAAAATGTTAATGAACCTTGGTAAGTCTGGACCTCAGCTCTCAAGGACCCCGGTTTAGGACCCAAGGAGAGCCAGGCAGTGAGAGCTGCACACAGAGCAAGATGGAGGGCACAGCTGTGTGGATGCCGCAGGTGAGGAAGCCAGCTCATCCCCGGCGCCTTGCCGGCCAGGCGCCACGTCCCACTCGCTGTCGGCTGAGCCAGAGGCCCCGGGCAGGACTGCCTGCCCGGATCCAAGTGCACAGGGGACCTGCAGCCCAACCATTTGCACAGCATGGAATCTTTCAGGAGAAAGTAGACGTTTCTATGCTTATACACGTTTATTTTCCTCCAGGTTTTGATCTCTGTGAAGTTGGTCAGGAGGAAGTAATTCTGAAAACTGGAAAGCAAGCCAATCGGCGGGCCATGCATTTTGCGCTCCAGTCCCTGCTGTCTCTCTTTGGTAAGGACGCCCACTCTGCCCCCAGGTGCCCCCTGGGCAGTGGCACTGTCACATACTTGGTGATGTTTTGAGAAGGGGAGGAAAAATGAAACTTTTCTGTGTATGTGTTAGGGACTATTCAAGAGCAGTGAACAAAAACTCCCTGCACTCTTGGAACTTACACTTGGTAGGGGGGAGACAGACAAAAATAAAATATATAATTTTTGTGAGATGACAAGTGCCAAGAAGAAAACTGAAGCAGGGTAAGGAGCTAGAGCACGAGCGGCAAGACGAGGTCTGCCAGGAGCAGACACCAGGTCTCGTGTGCCTCGGAGGCAGCAGTAAGGACTCTGGAGGGCAGCCCTCGTCTCACCAGTGCTCCCTCAGGCCCGTGCTGGCTGCCGTGCAAGGGTGGACTCTGCCTTGCATAGTGAAGGATGGGTTATGGCAGAGCAGCTGCAATGAGATACCATGTTTTTCAGAACAACTCATGGAATGGACCTGCCTTCTGCTGAGACTGGGAAAGTGGCAGGAAGAAAGGGTTTGAGTTCAATCTTAGACATGTTCAGTCTTGAAACATCTGTTAGACATATATCTAGGCAATTGGTTATATGAGTTTGAGTTCAAGGAGAGGCAAGAGAGGAGAGATAACAAAAGTGGATGGAATCCCCCAGGGAGTGCTTGCAGGTGAGGACAGGAGTACAGTACTCACTGGATGTGGCAATGTGGACATCATTGGGAACCTTCACAAGAACTGGTAGGGACAAAAGCCTAAGTGGAGGGGGAGGAGAGGCAGCACAGAGCAAGTGGGGTGTGGCTGGAAAGGATGGCAGGCAGGCAGGCAGGTTCATCTCTGTGTGGGGTTCAGGGCAGGAGACATCACAGACAGGCCCCAGGACCAAGCAGAGGTCTGGCCCCACACCAGGGGAGCAGAGTGGAAGCAGCGATGGAGGTCTGAGGCACAAGGGACTATGAGCTCCGCTATATGTTTTTGTCCCATGTCAGATTTACTTCTTTTCCCAATGGGACCATGTTATTCAGAATTGTAAGATTAATTCAAATAGTATTTAAGTAACACTTTGCTACCTTTTATGCATATAAGGATGCCTGTGATTTTGAAAGAAAAATCAAAACCAGCTAGAAGTCTAACAGCCCCTTGGGCACTTGTGTTTTTGTGCTTAGATTCTACTGAGCTGCCCAAGCGCCTCAGCCTGGACAGCTCATCCTCTCTCGAGTCCCTGGCTTCAGCTCAGTCTGTCTCTAATGTCCTGCCCTCGGGCTACCAGCACCCACCCTTCTCTCCCACTGGTCCAGACAGCATCGCCTCGGACGCCATCTCCGTGTACAGCTTGAGCTCCATTGCCTCCTCCATGAGCTTTGTTTCCAAGCCTGAGGGTGGCTTAGAAGGTGGGGGCCTCAGAGGACGGCAGGACTACGACCGGTCCAAAAATGCCTACCCGCAGAGATCCACCTTGCCTCGGAGCCAGATGTGCCCCCAGACACGCACCGCAGGTGGCAAAGATGATGAAGAATATGAAGGGTTTTCCATCATCAGCACTGAGCCTTTGGCGTCTTACCAAGAAAACAGAAAAACACAGTTCTCACCAGATCACAAGCAACCCAGAGTGGGGATGGCTGCTGGAGTTAAAGTTTCGGTAAGCTCCAAGGGGAGCATAAGCACTCCAAATTCTCCTGTTAAAATGACTCTAATTCCCAGCCCAAACTCACCCTTCCAAAAGGTTGGAAAACTTGCAAGTTCGGATACGGGAGAATCGGACCAGTCCAGCACCGAAACAGACAGTACCGTGAAATCCCAAGAAGAAAGCAACCCAAAGCTGGATCCACAAGAGCTGGCCCAGAAAATTCTGGAGGAGACACAAAGCCATCTCATGGCAGTGGAGCGCCTTCAGAGGAGCGGCAGCCAAATGAGCAAGAGCAGTGGTTCAGAAGATGGCGCCTCAGCGCCCAACAGCGCACCTGTCTTCAGAGCATCAGAGACGAGTGCGTTCAGCAGGCCTGTCCTCTCCCACCAGAGGGGCCAGGAGTCACCAGGCCCTGTTAAACCAAAGCCCCCAGCCAGAAGCTCCTCCCTCCCCAAGGTGAGTTCAGGATACAACAGCCCCACCACCTCAGAGACGTCCATCAAGGCCAGCCCGAGCCAGCACAGTGGCCGGCCGTCACCAGGCTCCGACTCCCAGGCTTCCTTGTCTGACCAGCCCCTTTGTAAACTGAAGTACCCCAGCTCTCCATACAGCGCCCATATTTCCAAGTCACCAAGGAATGTGTCCCCAAGCTCAGGGCATCAGTCTCCTGCTGGCAGTACACCATCCCCAGCTCTCTCCTACTCTTCCGCTGGGTCTGCTCGCTCAAGTCCCGCTGATGCACCCGATATAGACAAACTGAAAATGGCAGCCATTGATGAAAAGGTGCAGGCTATCCACAACCTCAAGATGTTTTGGCAGAGCACACCCCAGCATTCCACAGGACCAATGAAAATATTCCGTGGGACCCCTGGAACAATGACTTCCAAAAGAGACGTCCTCAGTCTATTACATTTGTCACCTCGGCACAACAAGAAAGAGGAAGGAGGAGATAAGCTTGAACTTAAGGAGCTTTCTTTGCCACAACATGAAGCGCCACAAAAAAATCCACCCAACGGACATTGGCGCACGGAGACCACCAGGCTGAGCACACTGCCACAGCCCGCCAGCCCTCCCACCACAACTCCCACGCGCCCTTTGAGACTTCCTTCTGGAAATGGCTACAAGTTTCTCTCCCCAGGAAGATTTTTCCCTTCCTCCAAATGCTGAAGTACCTTTTATACCCACCGCATCCAAGCGCAGCAGCCTGCAGAGGGGGTCTTCATGTTCACTTCTGCCTACTCGCCTTGTCAAGTGCACAGGTCCCGGCACGCAATCAGGAGTGATGCCTCAGCTGGTGACTCCCCTGGCGCAGGGCGTCGCCACAACTGAACATGACCATGCACACGTGTAGCAGGTCCTCTGCCAGGACACCGGGCCAGAACCACCAAAAGCAGGGCTTCTGTGGGGTCGGTGGAGGAGGCTCCTGGAATCTTTCACATACTTCACCAAATGTTTACCTTTGAACTCCCCGCCTTCTCATCTTCGGTGTGATTCTTCTGTAGGATTTTCGTACAAAAATGGTCATGGTCCTGAGGTGGGGAGAGGAAAGGGAGCACATATTTTTGCTAAGAGGTATATATGCAGTACCTTTTATACACAAAAATACAAGCAGTTTTTTTTTCTTAAGGCTTTCAAGTGCCGGTGGGGGGTGGTATATATAAAATCTCTCAAAGTTGAATTCACCATGATAGTGTTATATTAGCCAAAAACAGAATAATAGTTTTAAAGATGCCAATGATTTGTAATTAAATTGTAGCAATGTTGGTCTCACAAGTTTGTAGCATCATGATGACATGCAATAATTCAGGATGAAACAGTGCTTCCACCCTGAACTCAGCAACATCAATCTCTACAAAGCAAATGTCTGTCTGAGCCCCACTGTCAACCAAACTTGACTTTTTGTAAAAATTTTATGTAACTTATCCAGGCATTTTAGAACTATGCAATTGTGATTTAAAATGCAACTTGTGCTTTTCAACATTATTGACCTTTTTTGTACATGGATAAACAACTTGGTTTTATTATCAATAATACTTTGCATTTATAACTATTATTTTTAAAAGCTCAAAAAGTTTTTTAAAATGTCAGATTTTGAATAGTCATCAATAGGTGATTATCAAGTTTGGGGGGAAAGGTTGAAATTATTTCCTTAAAAGCAGAAAAAAAAAAAAAAAAATCCATGGATAATTAGATTTAACCAGAATCTAGCCTTCCAGCTCCTATTCCCTTTTACTAGCTGTGTACTTTTAATTTCTGTTCCTGACTCCAGGCCTCTAGAACCTCTTCTATCTCAGTCCACTGCCAGGGTCACACAATCCCAGCACCCACCCCCGCTCTGTGAGGTGTGCACAGACACTCATCAGAGCTGTGGCCATCCTCTCCTGTCCCCATACCACAGAAGGCGCTAAAGTCCATATCCTAAGAAGCAAGTGTGGCCTTTTGTTGGGATGTATATATATCTGAATTACTGCTAAACAGAGAAATTGGTATTTACCATAAAAATGAAGGCAAACTTTTCCTACTGCTGTGACAGTGTACTTAAACTGTTGCCAGCTGGGATGAGAAAAGGGAACAGTCTAGTTAGAGATAACCATTAATTTATTTTAGTAAAGCCATGAAATGCTGAAGATCATATTACTACTAAGTTTAGTTGGAGGTAATTTTGCCATCCTCACTGGGAGGGAAGAGCACACAAAGGTGTGTCCTGCCTGGCCAGGAGGGGAGTGGACACTGACCACCTCAGCTGTCTGCTCGTCAGTGTGCTCCTCTGAAAAGCAGAAAGGATAATACATACCCAACCTGTGTTTGTCTCCTGAGCTGTGTCACAGAGGTTTTTGCATTAACCCAACAGCCATATTGATGAAAGCAAAAAGTAAGAATGCCACATTCTAATCCTGATCCCAACATTGGAAGAGAAATACTTTATACAGATGCAAGCAATCTTGAGGATGCCATTACGTTAGCAAGGGAAAAAATGGTAATCAAAGTACCAGAGTAGCAAATGAAAGCCAAGTTTATAGCACTGAGCATTTAGATAACAAAATTAAGTTCGCAACAACAAAAATAAACCTCAGAGTAAATTCTGACTCCATATGTAGACAGTTAACCTGCCCCTTTCTCAGTAAATCTCTCAGCCTCTCTCCCAAGTGCCAGGGAGCCCCAAGTAAAGGCCTGGGTCTGTGCTCCCCACTGGCGAGGAAAAGCAGTGTGACCCAGTGTCCACACTCTAGGGGATACCCACAGTCACCCTGACAGTGACCTGCGCACACTTCATCCCATGGATTTACAAGTCAGTCAGGCAGACTTGTGGACTCTAACCTAGTTTCAGTCCTAAGTGCACTGTGGTTTTAGGTTTCATATTGAGGAGCGAAAATGATGTACGTGATTTTTTTTGTCCTAGAGATAAGCTTCAATATGAAGGGGGAAACAAAGTTGGTGAAATAATAGAACCAATCTAAAAATCACTGTAGAGCCAGCCACCTCTTCTTTATCTTTACTGAGTGTCCTTCCCAGTGTTTCTACACAAGTGAAATGGATGTAAAATCATAAAATCAAAGTGAATTTTTTAGGCCACACTGAAAAAAGTATGACCTTAAAATTATGTGAGTTTCTAGAATTCACAAAGATCAGGAGTTAGCAAACTATGGCCCACAGGCTAAATCTGCTCATCCACTTCTTTTTTTTTTTTTTTCCAATGGTTTTAAGTACCTACCTAATATTCTTGATTTGCCTATTGACCTGCAAAGCCTAAAATATTTAATACCTGGACCTTTAAGAAAAGGTTTCCTGGCTCCTGGTGTAGATGAGAGAAAACACAATTGGAATAGTATCTTGTTTCTACAATCTAGGGACAAGGTTAATTGGCATGCACAGGAGCCCTGAACATCGTGGACCCGTGTGGGCAGTAAACGAATGGCTCCCCCACAGCCCTTGGCTCTTTGCCTCACTTGGAAAGAGCGAATGGATGTGGGTAAAATTTACAAAAATATTTTTCTTTCCCATTTGAAGAAAGCATTGGATATGTTTCTCTTTCAGCTCAGGAAACTGAAAGGCCCTGCCCACATTCTACACCATCAGATGCAAGTACATGGATTACAAGCAATAAAATCTCCCTCTTCTAGAAACCTTGGCATGACCATCAAGCAAGGCAACAGACCCTATTTTAGTTCCCACCAAATGAACTACTCAATTACTTTAGTGATTTTAACTAAGTCAAAATGCTAAGAAAAAATTAGCTTCTGAAACTTACATTTTGATTTACACTGATGTGTAGCAAAGTGGAATATTTCTCATCTCTATCCCATTAAAAAAATAAAAAGTTCCCACTTACATTCGCTGGGCTTCAGCAGGAGCCAAGGCTGTGCACGCTGTCCTTGTCCTGTCTCCAGCAAGTCTCCAGGACTCGATGACGTTGGCTGCCAGTCCTGGGCACGTGCCTGTCCCACCGTCTCCCCGCCTCGCACACTTGCAGGCCCACAAGAACTGTAGCTTGCTTGTTTCCGTTCAGGTTGGAAAAAATACCACAGAATATTCTGGTTTGCTTTTAGTAAGTAGGCAAAAAGTGAACGTTATGTAATTTTCATCACATATTTTATTGTTTTATCTAAAATGATTGTACATGTGCCCTTGTTTGTGCCAGATCCTTCTGAGATGCTCCCTGTGAGGACGCCATGTTGCGCCCTCTCCCCTCTGCAGACACCCTGCCACTCGTGCACCTGGGAGGCGGTATTAGCCATCTTTAGCCTACATGGACTTTTTAAATAAATTACACAGTTTCCAGACGGCATTAAAACTTTTTATATTATGAAATTTACCATGTAAAAAGAACTTCATATTTTTATTGAGATTGCTAAGGCACTTGGCCTTCTTCCTTTGTGATTTCAGTGTCTATTAAAGCATGAGTTCCGTCAGTTTTAAATGGTGTGTCATTGAATCACTTCCTTAGACATGTTCCACACTTTCTAGGTTTCTTTGCAGTATAGAGTGATCGTGTGTCTTTAATGAGCATGTATCTTTGCCTGGAGTTTTATCTTCATATCTGTGATTACAGATGACCATAAGCATTCAAGCCACGTAACCCGCCCTTTCTCTTGGGTGCAGGAGGACTCGCCAGGCTCTGCTGTGCACCTGCTCACGCACTCCTCCCTCGCCAGGCATGCTCCCTCCTTCCCTAGGCTGTCTCTGCTTACCCTTCAGGAACCTACCTCCCCCGATGGCCCCTCTCAGGCTGGCTTCTGTTTCCCATCCACTCACCGCCAGGCACCATCACTGCATTGACTGGAATGAATGGTGGAAAACTAGGTAACGTTTTCCCCCTTTACAGTGGAGGTCGGCTGGAGGCACAGCTTTGGCGAGGTCTCAAGAGCAGCCAGCTCAGTGATGTGACGGCAGAACAGCAACAGCAGAACTGGACGGTATCAAAAATGACAGGGCAAATTGGAGAAAGGACCAATAACAGTGTCGAGAAATAGAATATATAACAGTTGAGTTTAAAATTAAGTGGGCAGATCCGACAGCTGTGATTAAAGCAGAAGTCAGAATAAAAGATAGCTCTGAAGAAGTTGCTCACTGCAGCACAGTGAGAAAGCCTGAAAGTAAGAAAGAGAGGTTAAGGGGCAGTGCGAAGGTCCGACACAACACAGAAGGAGCTCCAGAGCGAGAATGGAGAGCGTCTGAAGTGGTGCTGGCTAAGGTTTTTTCAGCTTGTTAAAAGACATAACATTTAAAGGACAAGGACTGTCAAACAGGACAAATAAAAAGACCATACCTAGGCACAGAATAATTTTACTGCTGAATACCAAAGACAAAGAGAAGGTCATATAAGCCACCACAGAACAGGCATGCTACTTACAAAGGACCAACCCTTTGAAAAAATGTCTCATTTAGGTAGTAATAAAAAATTAAAATACGAGACAATTATGTGTAAAACAAGGGAGTTAAAGTGTTATATAAGTCCAGAATAGTGTTTGGGAGGTGAAGAAAGAGTAATTATTTTCAGAATAAGTTACAGGATATAACTTCTAAAGCAGTTAATGGAGGGGAAATTCATTAGTTTCTTAAAAGCTTACTTGATCTAAAGGAATAGAAAAAGGAGAGAATGACAACAAAACCATTTAAAAAGCAGGACATATTTTAAAAAGACGAAATAAATGTCAATCACTATAAATATGTGTTAATAAAACTTAACAATTGGGAAGTGGCTGTGGCTCAATCAGTGGGGCTCCCGTTTACCATATGGGAGGCCCCGGGTTCGGTTCCCGGGGCCTCCTGGTGAAGGCAAGCCCGCCCGCGCGGCGTGGTTGGCTGACTCAGCGAGCACGAGCAGCAAGGGGGGGATAAATGAATAAATAAATAAAATCTTTAAAAAAAACAAACAAACAAAAAAAAACAATTGAAAACAGATTGACAGACTATAGCAATATGCCGTATGATCTTTAAAATCTCTATGTTGTTTTAAAAAGAAAAATAAGGGCCCCAAAGCATTGATAATAAAGTATTGGCAAAATAGACATTAAAGTCCAAGGTACTATTAGAAACAAAGATCAGTTTCCTGGTGGGAAAAAAAACACCTAACCACATAGGCTCAAAATTTATAAAGTAAAAATGGGCAAAACTACAAGTTTGGAAGAATATACTAGTATAATGGGAGATTTTAACCCACTACTCAAAATAATTGGTAGATCAAGTAGACAAAAAAATTAGGCATATGGAAGGTATAAGCAATCCAGCAAACAGGCTTATGAAATGGAATTATGGAGAATCTGGTCTCTGACAGTTTGTGAACACACATTCCTCACAAGCACACATGGAATACATTTTTTTAAAGATTATTTTTCTTTCTTTCTTTCTCCCCACCCCCTTGTTGCTTTTTTACTTGCTTTATCTGTTTGTCTTCCTTGTTTCTTTAGGAAATGGGAGCCGAATCTGGGACTTCTAATGTGGGAGGGAGGTGCCTAATCACTTGAGCCACCTCTGCTCACAGCTTTGTTGTGACTCACGGGTCTCATGTCGTGTCATGCCTGCCTGTCGCATCAGCTCACTGTCTTCTTTAGGAGGCACCAGGATCCAAACCAGCGACCCCTCATGTGGTAGTCAGGAGCCCAGTCGCCTGAGCCACATCTACTTCCCCCCACATGTGGAATATTTTATGAAAACAGACTGTGTACGGGCCACAGAGCAAGACTCAACAAATATCAAAGAATCAGTATCTCTCCTACCACCTAATTTGAACACAATGCAATTGAGTGAGAAATCAATAAGATAACTAAAAAGTTGGCTATTTTAAATGCACTAAATAGCATATGAGCCATGGAAGAACTTGTAATAGAAATGAGAAAATGCTACATATCAACATTGATGGATGCTGCCTGGGCTACCTTGGGAGTTTCTGGAATTTACTTTTATTAATGACAAAGGTATTTCTCACTGTCTGCAGAAAACTAGAGATTTGTACAACAGACTAAAAGCAATCTCACTTTCATACAATAAAATTAAGTATATATTTTTATTATTTTTCTGTTTACATACTTATCTCAGGAAATTTATAAATGTATTAATAGCTTAAGAATAAAATTAATAATTCCATAAAAATTAATGGGATACAGCTAAAGTGATATTTTAAAGAAAGTTTTATAGACCTCAATGTTTATAGTCAAGGGTAATTTACAAAATACGTAAATGAATGAACCCAACCAATCGGGGGATTCCAGTCCTCAACAGCCAGTACTACGATTCTAGTTAGGAAAGATAAACACCACTGAGCTACGTGACCACATCAAGATGTTAGGAAAAGAATACCAAACCCAGAGAGAAAAGAAAGAAGGGAACATGAAAATTAGATGAAAGAAAACAGTATTGAGGATTAAGAAGGGCAAATGTTTGCTGAAAAGACAAATAAAACAGACTAATCTCTGCAGTGGGGGTGATTGTGTGTGTCTTTGCTTGTGTGTGTGTGTGTGTGTGTGTGAGAGAGAGAGAGAGAGAGAGAGAGAATAAAAGAGAAAGAAAAGGTCTAACTAAAGATGCAGCAGAGATTGAAAATAAGAAAATACTATGAAAAATGTTATGCCAGTGTAAACATATAAAAAGACAAAATAACACTTTATATTGTTTCGGCACCCATACGTAGTTGAGGTATCTAGAAATGCAGGGAATGGTGATCCTCGAAGGAGAGTGTCACCACTGTGGGGAGGGACAGCAATGGGACTGGAATCCGGATGGTGGGTGACTTCAGCTACAAAGCACTATGATGGACAGCTCTACTTTTTCCCGTACCTGCACTATTTCATAATGAATTTAAGAACAAGTAGAAAGTATTATAAGCAACAATATACCAAGAAGTTAGATAATCTAGATATAAAAAATTTTTTAATTAAGTTTCTGGACAAAAAATGAAATGCAAAAATTGGTGTAAAGAGAAAAATGAAAAAAAAAAAAAAAAAACCCAACAACCATTAAACTGAAATAGTAATCACAACTTCTTGCCTCTCACCCAACTTCTTAAAATAGCACAAATCAAACATCCTTTCATGATTAAAAAAAAAACAACAACAACACCTAGAAAACTACAAATAGAAGAAGATTCTTTCAACATGATAAAGGGCATTTATGAAAAACCCACAGTAAATATACTCAATGGTGAAAGACTGAAAGCTTTCACCCTAAGATCAGGAACAAGACAAGGACCCCTGCTGTCACCACTCTTATTCAACAATGTACTAGAAATTCTAGCCAGACAAATCAGAGAAGAGAAAGAAATAAAAGGTATTCAAGTTGGAAAGGAAATAGTCAAATTAACCTTATTCACTGATGGCATAAGCCTATATTAGAAAATCCCATGGGAAGCGGCTGTGGCTCAATCAGTGGGGCTCCCGTTTACCATGTGGGGGGCCCCGGGTTCGGTTCCTGGGGCTTCCTGGTGGGGGCGGGCCCGCCCGCACGGCGTGGTTGGCTGACCCAGCGAGCGCAGGCAGCAAGGGGGGGATAAATGAATAAATAAATAAAATCTTTAAAAAAAAAAAAAAAAAAAAAAAAATCCCAAAGAATCCACAAGAAAGCTACTAAAACTAATAAAGGAATTCAGCAAAGTTGCAGAATCCAAAACAAACAAACAAACAAACAAAAAACATACAAAAGTCAGTAGGGTTTCTATACATCAGTAATGAACAATCTGAAAAGGAAAGAAAACAATACTTTTTATAATCCCATCTAAATTAATAAAATACCTAGGAATAAAATGTAGCCAAGAAGGTGAACAACACATACACTGAAAACTAGAAAACAATGAGAAAGAAATAAGACATCTGTGTTCATGGATTGGAAAACAATATTGTGAAGATGTCAATACTGTCTAAAGAAATCTACAGGGGGCGGATGTGGCTCAAATGGTTGGGCGTCCGTCTGCCATATGGAGGGACCTGGGTTCGATCCCCGGGACCTCCCGGTAAAATAAAAAATATATATATATATAGAAGGCGCATGGGCTGCCAGGCTCTGTGTGCCGGTGAGCCCCCAGGCCCTGGGAGCCATGCAGCAAGATGATGATGTAACAGGAGAGAGACGCAGGGGAGAAACAAGACGAGATGTTCCGAAAGCTCCGGAAATCAGGAACCGAAATGGCACAGGTAGCAAAACACCTCTCTCCTACATCGGAGGTCTCCAGGATGGAATCCCGGTGAAGACTGGAGGAGGAGGATGAGAGGAGATGGCAGGAAACAGACACAGAGAATTGCCCAGCAAATGAACACAAAAAACAGCAAATGGGGAAGGGGGGTTTAAAGTGGATAAAGTAAATAAATAAACCTTTAAAAAAAAAAAAAAGAAAGAAAGAAATCTGCAAATTCAGTGCAATCCCATCAAATTTTGAGCAGCCTTCTTTGCAGAAATGGAAAAAGATGATCCCCAAACTCATACAGAATTGCAGGGAGCCGCAAATAGTTAAAACCATCTTGGAAAAAGTAGAGAAAAGTTGGAGGACTCACACTTCCTGCTTTGCAACCTTACTACGAAGCTATAGTAGTGAAAACATTGTGGTACTGGAATAAGGATAGACATATAGACAAGCGGAATAGAACTGTGAATCCAGAGAAAAACCCATGTATCTGTGGCCAGTTGATTTTCAACAAGAGTGCTAAGTCCACTCAATGGGGAAAGAACAGTCTCTTCCACAAATGTTGCTGGGACAACTGGAAATCCATATGCAAAAGAAGGAATGTGGATCCCCCCACCTCTCACTATATACAAAAATTCATTCAAAATGGATCAACAACCAAAGTATTAGAACTAAAACTATTAAATCCTTCGAAGAAACATAGGTAAATATCTTCAGGACCTTGTCGTAGGCAATTGATTTTTAGATTTTACACCAAAGCACAAGCAAAAAGGAAAAAAAAGAGATAAAATGGACTTCATCAAAATTTAAAACGTTTGTGCATAAAAGGACATTATCAAAAAAAGTAAAAAGACAACCTAGAGAATGAGAGAAGATATTTTGAAACCATATATATATATATGTATATATATATATATATATGTTAAGAGTTTAATATCCAGAATGTATAAAGAACTCCTACAACACAACAACAAAAAGACAAACAACCCAATTAAAAAATGGGCCAAGGATTTGAATAGACATTTCTCCAAAGAAGCTATTCAAATGTCCAATTAGTATAAGAAAAATATGCACATTATTAACCATTAAAGAAATGCAAATTGAAACTACAATAAGATACCACTCCACACCCACTAGGATGGTTATTGTTTAAAAAACTGAAAATGACAAGTGTTGGCAAGGATGTGGAAAAATAGGAACTCTCATACATTGTTGATGGCAATGTAAAATGGTGCAGCCACTGTGGAAAATAGGAAAACAGTTTGTTGGTGCCACAGAAAGTTAAACAAATTACCATATGACCCGGCAATTCCACTCCTAGGTATACACCTAAAAGAATTGAAAGCAGGGACTCGGACAGACATTTCTACATCAATATTCATAGCAGCTCTATTTACAATACCTAAAAGATTGAAGTAACACATGTGCCCATCAACAGATGAATGGATAAACAAAATATGTGATATACAGACAATGGAATATTATTCAGCCACAATAGGGAGTGAAGTGCTGGAACATGGTACAACATGAATGAACCTTGAATACATCATGTTGAGTGAGACAAACCAGACACAAAAGGATATATATTCTATAATTTCTCTTACATGAAATACTCAGAATAAGCACATTCATAGAGAAAGAAAACAGAACAGTGGTTACCAGGGGTGGTGGGAGGAGGAAATGGGAGTTATTGTCAAAGGAGTATGAGTTTTGGTTTGGGATGATGAAAACAGTCTGGAAATAGTGCTGAAAAGTTACACAGTATTGTCAATGCACTTAATGTCATAAAATTGTCCAACTGAATTAGCTACAATGATTTTCTAAAACCAGCAAAGAGTACAAAAAAAGAAAGTGGAGGATTGTGGGAAGATGGCAGAATAGAAAGCTCCAGGAATTAGTCTCTCCACCAAAAACCAAACTAATGAGCTGGTAGAAACTGTCTGAGTCAATTATTTTGGAATCCTGACATCTAGTGGGACACTTGCAGCATCCAGGTGAGATCATTGCCATTCCAGTGGGTGTGAAATGGTATCATATTGTGATTTTGATTTATATTTCCTTAATAGTGATGTTGAGAATATTTTCATGTGCTTTTTGGCCATTTGTATATATCTTCTTTGTAGAAATGTCAAGTCTTGCCCATTTTTTGAATGGGATTTTTGGTTTTTATTGTTGAGTTGCAGGATTTTTTCTGTATTCTGGATATTAAACCATTATCAGTATTTTCTACCATTGAATGGGTATCTTTTCACTTTCATGACAAAGTCCTTTGATACACGAAAGTTTTTCATTTTGCTAAGGCCCCATTTATCTATTATTTCTTTTGTTGCTGTGCTTTGGTTGTAAAATCTAAAACCATTGCCTAAATGCCTAAAAAATGCTTCCCTATACTTTCTTCTAGGAGTTTTATAGTCCTGGGTCTTATATTTAGGACTTTGATCCATTTTGAGTTAATTTTTGCATATGGTGTGAAATAGGAGTCCGCCTTCTTTCTTTTACATATGGATATCCTGTTCTCGCAGTACCATTATTGAGGAGACTATTCTTTCCCAATTGAATGGACGTGGCTGCGTTGTCAAAAATCAATTGGCAGGAGTGACATCATCAACATGGAGATATAAGACATCCCCTGGATAAATCTTTCCTCAGAATGAAGTCCTGGTGCTCCCCACTCTGCCATCTTCCCACAATCTCAGTATGATATATTTAAGAAACAAAAAAACTGCCAGACAAAAATTCTTTATCAGGCAAAACTGTCCTCCAAAAATGAGGGAGAATTTGAAATGTTCAGATAAACAGAAATGAGAGTTCATCAACAAAAGACCTGCGCTACAAGAATCACCAAAGGAGGCTGAAAGTGAATGGCTGGAAAACCATTTTACAAGCTAACAATAGCCAAAAAAGGGCAGGAGTAGCTATTCTAATATCAGACAAAATAGACTTTAAATGCAAAACTATTGTAAGAGACAAAGATGGACACTACATATTAGTAAAAGGAGTAATCTCTCAAGAAGAGAGAACAATCATCAACATTTACGCACCTAATCGAGGTGCCTCAAAATACGTGCGGCAAACTCTGGAAAAACTAAGAGGAGAAATAAATTCCTCTACAATTATAGCAGGGGACTTCAACACACCACTATCATCATTAGACAGAACATCTAGGCAGAGAATCAATAAAGAAACGAAGGCACTCAACAATACATTAGAAGATTTGGACTTAATAGACATATACAGAACACTACACCCAAATACAGCGGGATTTACATTCTTCTCAAGTGCACATGGAACATACTCCAAAATAGACCACATGCTAGGCCCCAAAACAACACTCAATGAATTCAGAAAGATTGAGATTATACAAAGTAATTTCTCTGACCACAACGGAATGAAGTTGGAGATCAATAAGGGCCAGAGAAACAGGTTAGGCACAAGGATATGGAAGTTAAACAACACACTCTTAGACAAGCAGTGGGTCAAAGAGGAAATTTCAAAAGAAATCAGTAACTGCCTTGAAACTAATGAAAACAACAACACAACATATCAAAACCTATGGGATGCAGCGAAAGCAGTCCTGAGAGGGAAGTTCATAGCCATAAATTCATATATTAAAAAAGAAGAAAGAGCTAAAATTGTAGACCTAACTGCACACTTGGAGGAATTGGAAAAACAACAACAAACTAAACCTAAAGGAAGTAGAAAACAGGAAATAACAAAGATTAGAGCAGAACTAAATGAAATAGAGAATAAGAAAGCACTGGAAACAATAAACAAAACCAAAAGCTGGTTCTTCGAGAATATCAACAAAATTGACAAACCCTTAGCCAGACTAACAAAGAAAAAGAGAGAACAGATGCAAATACATAAAATAAGGAATGAGCAAGGTGATATCACTACTGACCCCACAGAAATAAAGAGTATCATGAGAGGATACTTTGAAAAATTATATGCCAACAAGAATGACAATTTAGAGGAAATGGACAAGTTTCTAGAAACCCACAAACAGCCGACATTGATGAAAGAAGAAATAGATGAACTCAACAGCCCAATTACAAGTAAAGAGATAGACTCAGTCATTAAAAACCTCCCAACTAAGAAGAGTCCAGGACCAGATGGCTTCACAGCTGAATTCTACCAAACATTCCGGAAAGAGCTAACACCAATTCTACTTAAGCTCTTCCAAAAAATAGAAGTAGAAGGAATACTACCTAACTCATTCTGTGATGCCAACATTACCCTAATACCAAAACCAAATAAAGATACCACAAGAAAGGAAAATTACAGACCAATTTCTCTAATGAACCTAGATGCTAAAATCCTTAACAAAATACTTGCTAATCGCATTCAACAACATATCAAAAGGATTATACACCATGACCAAGTGGGTTTCATCCCAGGTATGCAAGGATGGTTCAATATAAGAAAATCAATCAATGTAATACACCACATAAACAAACTGAAAGAAAAAAATCACATGATCATCTCTATAGATGCCGAAAAAGCATTCGACAAAATACAGCACTCTTTCCTCATAAAAACACTACAAAAGATAGGAATAGATGGAAACTTTCTGAAAATGATAAAGGGTATATATGAAAAACCCAAAGCTAACATCATTTTCAACGGTGAAATCCTAAAAGCCTTCCCTCTGAGATCGGGAACAAGACAAGGATGCCCACTATCACCGCTCCTATTTAACATTGTCTTAGAAGTACTTGCACGAGCACTGAGACAAGAAAAGGACATAAAAGGCATCCAGATTGGAAAAGAAGAAGTAAAAATTTCATTATTTGCAGATGACATGATCCTATACATAGAAAGCCCTGAGAAATCGACAACAAGGCTTCTAGAACTTATAAAGGAGTTCAGTAATGTTGCAGGCTATAAGATCAATGCTCAAAAATCAGTAGCATTTTTATACACCAATAACCAGCAGACTGAGGAGGAAATCAGGAAAAAAATACCATTTACAATAGTAAACAAAAGAATCAAATACCTAGGAATAAATTTAACTAAAGATGTAAAGGACTTATATATAGAAAACTACACAACACTGTTAAAGGAAATCAAAGAAGACTTAAATAAATGGAAAAATATTCCCTGTTCATGGATGGGAAGATTAAACATCATCAAGATGTCTATCCTACCCAAACTAATCTACAGATTTAATGCAATCCCAATAAAAGTCAACACTATATTTTTTAAGGAACTGGAAAAACTAACCACAAAATATATTTGGAGAGGTAAGAGGCCCCGAATTGCCAAAGATATATTGAAAAAGAAAAATGAAGTTGGAGGTATCACATTACCTGACTTTAAAACATACTACAAAGCTACAGTGATCAAAACTGCATGGTATTGGCACAAGGATAGACCTACTGACCAATGGAACCGGATTGAGAGTTCTGATATAGATCCTCGCATATACAGTCATCTGATATTTGACAAGGCCACGAAACCCACTCAGCTGGGAGAGAATGGCCTTTTTAACAAGTGGTGCTTGGAGAACTGGATATCCATATCCAAAAGAATGAGAGAAGAATACCATCTCACACCTTATACAAAAATCAACTCAAGATGGATCAAAGATCTAAATATAAGAGCCAAAACCATAAAAACCTTGGAAGATAATGTAGGGAAGCATCTACAGGACCTGGTAATAGGAAATGGTTTCATGAACTTCACAGCCAAAGCACAAGCAGCAAGAGAAAAAATTGATAAATGGGATCTCCTCAAAATTAAAAACTTCTGCACCTCTAAGGATGTTATTAAGAAAATAAAAAGGCAACCTACCCAATGGGAAAAAATATTCGGCAACCATATATCTGATAGGAGCCTAATATCCTGCATATATAAAGAAATCCTTTACCTCGAAAATAAAAGGACAAACAACCCATATAAAAAATGGGCAAGTGACCTGAAAAGACACTTCTCCAAGGAAGAAATACAAATGGCTAAAAAGCATATGAAAAAATGCTCAACATCACTTGCTATCAGGGAAATGCAAATCAAAACTACAATGAGATACCATCTTACACCCATCAGAATGGCAGCTATTAAAAAAACAGGAGACACTAAATGTTGGAGAGGATGTGGAGGAATAGGAACCCTCATCCACTGCTGGTGGGACTGCGGTATGGTCCAGCCACTGTGGAGGACAGTTTGGCGGTTCCTCAGAAAACTAGCAATAGATCTTCCGTATGATCCAGCAATTCCACTGCTGGGTATATACCCAGAAGAACTGAAAACAAAAACACAAACAGATATATGCACACCAATGTTCATAGCGGCATTGTTCACCATTGCCAAAAGTTGGAATCAGCCCCGGTGCCCATCAACAGACGAATGGATAAGCAAAATGTGGCACATACATACAATGGAATATTACTCAGCGGTAAGAAGGAACAAAGTGCTAACACATGGAATAACGTGGATGAATCTTGAAGACCTTATGTTGAGTGAAGCAAGCCAGGCACTGAAGGATGAACAGTATATGACCTCACTGATCTGAACTGAGGAAAGTGAGCAGTCTCTGAGAACCATTGTCTGAAAGATAGGTTAACAAAGGAGAGTAAGAGAAGAGCAGGCTTTGAGTCATCTCCCATATGGACATAATCTATGGTAAAGGGATAGAATGTGGTTGCATGTTGGGGGATGGGGCAGATGAGTGGTGGTGTTCCTGGGTTTGGTGGTACAGCACTGGGGGGTGGGTGGATTAGGAAGTACTGGTTCAAATCCCCAGGGCATGTAACTGTGAATCTTGACATTCCATGGGTTAGGAGAGGGGGGTATCATGGGCCCTGGGGGGCCGGGGAGAAGGGAACAGTCAAGATCTAATGGGTTGTTTGGTGGTCATGGGGAAGGTTTTTCATTACCTTTCAGTAATGGACACAGGACATGGTAAATATCATCAAAATTATTCAACTGTATCATCTAAATTGTAAACTATACTGTAAATCACTGACAATGTTTAGTTGCTATATTTTGCTATCTGCATAACAGTTATAACAATGCTAACAACCAAAAAAAAAAAAGGAGGGGGAGTTAATATGGGGTGGGGAAGGGGGGGTGGTTTGGTATCTGGGAGTCTCCGGCACTCCGTGTGTGCCTTTGCTGTGACCTAAAATTTCTTTGAAAATTAAATGAAAAATTGGGAGACAATGGGGATTGAGAGGAGGAAGGTGTCATGGCACACCAGACATCTGATAACACAGTGATAAAGGGAAGGAAAAGAGGGAAAAAAGAAGAGAGAAAGGAAATAAAAATGAATATATATATTTTAAAGGCATTTCCTTTGCTTTTTTGCCCATTTTTTGAATGTCCCAATCCACTAATTATATTTTATTTTGTTTTGTTCTTTGTTTGATTATTTGTTTTTTTTTCCTTCTCTCTTTTTTTTTTTTT
>JAKSZT010054517.1:45706-56538 GCA_026826555.1 Tolypeutes matacus | reverse complement strand
TTTGTTTGATTATTTGTTTTTTTTTCCTTCTCTCTTTTTTTTTTTTTTCCCCCTGAGTTTCCTTATGTTTGTTTCTTGCATGTAAGCTTATCACACTTGTTTCTTTTTTCTAGTAAGTGTATTTGATTATTTTATGGACTAAATGTTCATGGAGGATTTGGATCACAGAAGGGTTACAATGGGTACTGCGGGGGATTATTGGGGGGAGGGTGTCTGGGGGGGGTTTCGTGGGGATTGGTTCAACCGAATATACATGAAAGATATACAAAATCATTCAAAGGATCGGGGGATGGGGCATGGTCACGATGGGTGGATAATCACACAATAAATGAGGGAATCTGAATTCTTAGCCTGGAGAGCTCTGCCACAATCTCCAAGGGAGCAGCAATAGTCCTCTGAGTGTAAGGACAGTGCCTGTCAAAATAGGATGACCCACTGATGTTTTTTTTTGTTTTTTTTTTGTTTTTTTTTATTATTGATGACTACCCTTGTGAGTCTTTGCTCTTGTAAATGAGACTTAGCCTGCAGTTGTGGGGTGCCTAAGGGTTGCCACCTGAGAGCCTCCTTGTTGCTCAAATGTGGCCTCTCTCTAAGCCAAACTCAGCATATGATTGCATTACCTTCCCCCCAACGTGGGACATGACTCTCGGGGATGAGCCTCCCTGGCAACGAGGGATTAATACCAAGTGCCAACTGGCAGCTTTGTGCAGTGGCAGTATCGTAGCCAATGAGGTTTATCCGAGGCACGATTATTGCTAATTGAAAACTTTTCCCAAGTGCCAACTGGCAACACAACTGGAAAAAGACCTTGAATAAAAGGGGGAAATGGTAAAGACAAATGAGTTCAAGTGGCTAAGAGACTTCAAAGAGAGTCGGGAGGTCATCCCAGAAGTAACTCTTACGCACACCTCAGTAGGAGCTCATAGAACATCTAAGTGCCTATCACCCCACTCAGTGGGGTTCCTGAGAGCTCTGGAGACACCCTGGTCCTATATAAGGGGGGATAGCCCCAGAGACTGATGCCTTATCAGTGGGTTCTATTTTGGAATCTGTGCTCCTGAGAGTGATAGAATTAGACTCAAATAAGTCCTCCCTGCACATGGTTCACCAGTCCCTTCTATTCAAACCTACATGTGATGCTGGAGTTTCTTAGGTATACTTCCAGAGACTGGAGCCTCCCGCCTACCTATGTGTCAGGTGTGCATGAAATCTAGGTGGAGCTGCAACTCCTACCCTACAGCTCAATGGACTCATCCAAGTCACCTGGTGAGGAGACAACGATGGGAAATGGCCATCCCAGGGAATGGAGAGGGCCTGCATCTGCAGGCAGGATCATCCCACCCACCATATCCATGGGATATAAGCCCTCTCTCACTTGGAGTTGGAGTGGACATCACCATCCCAGTCGCCTCTGGATTGGGGGAAGAACTATGGACTAGAGTGGACTTGATGGTATTCTCTTGCTCACATATGGTGATTCTTGCAATGCAAGAAATTATAACAATGAGGTGGAGTCAGTGGCCACTTGACAGTTTTTGGGTAGGGAGGGGATGAGCAGTTGAAATACAGGGGCTTCTTTGGGAGTTGGAGGTTGTCCTGAGTACTGTTGTGGCAATGGATGTAGGCCATTTTAAATCAGCACACACCACTCAGAACTGAGTGGGAGAGAGTGTGGTCTACAGTGTGAACTGTGGTCTATGGTTGGTGGCAAGGCTCCAGGATGTGTAAGTTCATTGAGGTTGGTGGGCCACACTATGGGAGATGTTTGTGTTGGATGTGGTGGGAGGTGTGGGAGGTGGGCAGCATGGGAATCCCAGTGGGTTCCGTGTAGTATTTTGGGTAATCTAAGCACCTCTTAAAATATATGTATATATATATAAAAAAAATAAAAATAAATTTCCAAAAAAAAAAAAAATAAATAAATAAATAAATATTTTAGTAAAAAAAAAAAAAAAAAGGGAATATATTAAAATAAATAAATCAAAATAGACATTCTATGACTAAGATTTCAAATGAAGTTGTGAGATCACTCTGGATGTTACTCTTAAGCAAATATCACAATTGCCACAGTATGCAAAGCCTCAAGCAACAGTATTCCTGAAAACCCTTAGGACATTCAGACACCACAAACAAATCTCAAGATAACAAACTCAGTTAACTATCTAACCTGAAAGAATGGGGTACCTCAAATATCCAGCAACAGGAAATGTGTATCATCTTTTTTTCCCTTAAAAACCCTTGCCTGAAAATTCCAAGACAAGACACAATTTGGGCTTCTACCTGAATGTGCTTCCTGAATTGCAATTTATGTTACCCCAAATAAATTCCTTTATTGCCTTGCAGCTTAGTTTGTTACTTCTCTGTTGATTGGTGCTGGATATTTTTATAATCCTAACATATTCTTGAGCTTTGTTCTGTGACACAGTTTAATTACTTGGAAACAGCTTGATTCTCTTGAGTCTTGTTTTTGAGATTTGTCAGGCAGGACTGAAGAATTGGTCAGCCTTGAGCTAATTATTGCCTACTTCTGTAGCACTCTCCCCATTGCCTCATGAATCATGAAGCTGGCTGGCTGGTAAGAACAGGCACTTTTCTTGGTCCTGTGTGAGTACCAGACACTTATATCTAATCCTTTTGGGTGGTTCTTTCCCAGGGTTTGGATAGCTTCCCCACATGCATGTGCAGATCAGTACTCAGCTGAATTCTTGAGGGCAACTCTATAGATCTCTGGAGATTTCTTTTCGTGCAGCTCTCTCATCTTGCATTCTGTTCTGCAAACTCTTCTCCCCTTAGTCTCCCTGCACTCTCAGCTACATTTCTTCTACTCGAGAGCCCACTGGATTCCACCTCGGTTTCCCCTCCCCGTACCATGTCCTGGAAATTATATCAAGGCAGCAAGCTGGGGCAAATACAGGGCTCACTTCAAATTTTTTCCTGTTTTCAGCATTCTCTGCCATTTGTTGTTTCAGATATTTTGTCTGTTCCCTAATTTCAGACAGGATGGTAAATCTGGTCACTTTTACTCTACCTTGGTGAAGTATGGTCATATGATATTTTGGACAAATTTGCCAAGGTAATTCAATGAAGAAAGACTCATCTTTTCAATAGATGGTACTGGAAAAATTAGATATTGGTATGCAAAAAAATAAAAATAAAAAAGATGTAAAAAAAAGAACTTAGTTCCTTACCTTATACTGTACAATAAAATTAACCCCAAATGGAGAAAGTCTTTTGACTTTTGGTTAGGCATGATTCCTTAGGTATGATCCCAAAGCATATTTTATAAAAGAAAAAAATGTAATAAATTAGACTTCATCAATATTAAAGTTCCTTGCTCTTCAAAAAGCCCTGCTGAGAAAATAAAGAGACATTCCACAGTCTGGGAAAAAAACATTTGCAAATCATATACTTGATAAAGGACTTGTATCCAGAATATATAAAGAATTCTTATAACTCAATAATAAGCAGAGGGAAGTGAATGTGGCTTAAGTGATTGGGCTTCCGCCTACCACATGGGAGATCCCGGGTTCAGTTCTCGATGCCTCCTGGAGAAGGTGAGCTGGCGAAACGGGCAGACGCAAAGAGCTGATGCAACAAGTTGATGCAACAAAGAGACACAAGAGGAAAGACAATGAAAAACCCAACAAACCAGGGAGCTGAGGTGGCTCCAGCAGTTGAGCGCCTCTCTCCCACACGGGAGGTCCCAGGTTCAGTTCCCAGAGTCTCCTAAAGAGAAGATGAGCAGACACAGAAAGCACACAGCAAATGGACGCAGAGAGCAGACAGTGACCGCAAACAACAGCGAGGGGGTGGGGGTGGGGATAAATAAATAAAAATCTTAAAAAATAATAAGCAGAAAAATAATCCAGTAAAAATAGGTAAAAGATTTGAACAGACTCATCTCTATAAAAAATATATGAATGGCAAATAAGCACATGAAAAGATGTTTAACATCATTAGTTATTGATGAAATGCAAATTAAAGCCTCAAGAATATATCACTACCTACCCACTAGAGAGACTATAGTCAAAAAGCCCAACAATTCCAAGTATTGGTGAAGATGCGGAGAAACCAGAACATTTACCCACTTGCTGGTGGGAATGTGAAATGGTATGGCCTCTTTGGAAAAGAGTTTGGCTATTTTTTTTTTTAACTTTATTTTGTACATTTAATAATTGAAAACATAAACAATTAAAAACTAAAAAGTAAACACAGATGAATAAATATATATATTTCTCAATTAAATGTAATGGATACATGTATTGGCTATTTCTTAAAACGTTAAACATATGCTTGTACTATACGACACAGCAATTCACTTCTCCAAGAGCAGTGAAAACATACAAACATTCATACAAAGACCTGAATGTGAATGTACCTATTTGCATCATTCATAACAGCTCAAACTAGAAACAGTATAAATGCCTGTCAACTGGTGAATGGATGGATAAACAAAATGTGGTATTTTACTAAGCAGTAAAAAAGAACAAATTACTGTGCGATGCATGGATAAACAACATGCATTAGACTCAAAAACATTATGCTAAGTGAAAGAAGCTAGATACAAAAAACTACACATTGAATCATTCCATTTATAGGAAATTTCTAGAAAAAAAGGTTGAAAGCAGATCAGTTGTTGAGTGGGGCTGGAGAAGCAAGCAGGAACAGATACCAAAGAGGCTAGAAGGAACTTTCAGGGGTGATAGACATGTGCTAAAATTGGATTGTGATAGTGATTGCCCAACATTATAAATTTGCTAAGTCTCATCAAACTGTACATATTAAATGGGCGCATTTTATGGTATTGAGGTACATTAGTTAATAAAACTGTTAAAATGACATATTAATATCAGAATATTTCTCCAATTGTTGAATGGAAAAAGGGACAGATCAATATATATATATATAGTATCTCATATGTATATTCATATGTTTTCATATTCAGAAAAATGCTTGGAAAGATATTCAGCAAATGTTAAAAGTGGCTTTATCTAAATAGATTTGGGGTGATTTTTCCCATTCTTTTCTGTAATTTTATGTATTATTTACAAATAGAAAATATTCTAATTTTCCACAGAATAATCCTAAAGCAGCTATTTTTTCCACTCAAAGTTTTATCTTTAGTGGAAAATGAAACCTAAGAGGATGTTGACATCTAGTTTGATAAGACAGAAAGCTCAGTGATGTTTTTCCCACCATAAAATGTTTATTTTGCTTTTCCTTATTAAGGGGTCTGGATGTTTGTAATTCAAAACTTTGAATGTTTAAAAGCAGTCTCCTTTTCAAAATGAGAAGCAACCTTCTCTTAGGTGTTAGTTAATAGGGATGCCAATTCTTTAGGCCAGTTTTCTATGTTTAAAACTTTAGAAGCATAGAAATCATTTTAAAATTAGGTCTCATTATTTACATTTAGGGACTACTGAAGGAAATACCAAATAACATTTATTTAGTTAAGATAAATCCAACATCTGGACCCAATGCTTTGTACTTGATTTTGCTAGAGACATTTCACAAAAAAATATTGTATTAGAATTTGTGGGTTGATAAAAAATAAGACATAAGGTAAAATCAATTTGATTTGGTTATCTTTCTACATATGCATTTACAAACATAATTTGATTCACAATTGAGGAAGAATTCTCATTTTGCCTGAAGTAGTTAAATAGTTTAGGTATAAGTAAGATTTCTGCTTTATGTGAACTGTGGCTCCTAGACCAGAAAATCTAGTGTGCTTCTCAAATTAGGGAATCTGGAATATCCAGGATGTTCTCTTAACGCTGTACTGGATGTTCTTATTGACAAATTAGTCTATGAGATAATGCTCTGAAAGAGGAATTCTAAACTTATTTGGAAAATAAAAATAGGAAAATATTTGTTCATCTGTTAATCATATTCTAATCCTGAGGAATTAAAAACTTTACTTTTATATCTCACTAGCTATCATTTTATGGTTCAGCTTAATTTTCAGAAAATGATAAGTGAAGATAGTCTTCCCTGGCATTCTGCCCTTTAAAAAAACTTTTTAATACAAGTGCAACGAGATATTTAGAGCTGTGGTAATTGGATGTCTTTCAGGATAATAAACCATTAAGGTTTATGAGTCACATTAACAGAAAATCCTCTCAGTTCCACCATTACCCTTTATCAGTTTATTCTACAATAAACATAAAACCCTCTGCCTGGAGTTCAGAGCACAGCAAGGGAGAGGTGGGAAACCCTAAGCAGAAAATCCAGAAAGTAGTAAGCTGGAAATGCTCAGCAACTCCTGATCTGTGAATTCAAACCAGCTGTCCAGAACTTAGTTCACTGCTGCAATTCCCAGAACTTGGCTGGCATAAGGCTTCATCTTAGTGATTTAGTAACTATTTTTTGGACTCAAGGATCCAGGGACTCCCCAGGTATGTTTTCTGAAAGTCATCCCAAAGCCTTCTAAGTAATAAAAAATAATAATAATGAACAAACAAGACCCAAAAGCAACAAAGCAGCATTAAAGGCCCTTGCTCTTTGTGTGGGAGGAGTCATTTGCTAATTCCTTGATGCCTGGGACTGCTGGTGGAAGGCTTGAGAAGGAGCAGGCTGTGGGCCACAGGCCAGGTCTCTGCTGCCTCTCCCCAGTGTGGACTGAAAGAGTTTCCCTTTAGAAGAGGGCCATGGCATGCCTTCCACCCTACCCCACTGCCTACTCAGAAGTGCCCTTGGAAGGGGGCTGTGGCAGCAGCGATGTGATTGAATCACAGACCCCAATCTGATAAACTCCCTGGTGTAAATAACTAAGTTATTTTCTTCCTTTGCCCTTCTCATTACTTGACTCTTATTTAATTTTTGTTTTTATATATTTTATTCTCTATCTTTATTCTGAGCTCCTTAAAACCCCTTTGGAAATTGAAGCACATGTATGTGCTTCTGCGTGTGTTAGTGTGACAAAATAGCAGAATCAATATACATATAAACACAGGTTTTTCATGAGTTATGGAAAGTGTTATGCAAATCCTATTGCTTGTGGGTTTCCTGTCAAAAGAATTCTTTGATTAGAAATTTTCAAAGAAAAGCCATTGTTTGCAACTTGTTCTTCGGAAAGAATATGCTCAATGCCAGATGCTGTATTTGTGGTCAAGAAGTTGTATCAAAACCATCCTTCTTGAGATTCTGTGAATCTCATGGCCTAGGTAGAAATGGGGTGGACAGGGTTGGAACTGAGATGATTTTAGCAATCCAGCATCTACTCATCATTTTCAGAATTCTGTATACATAACCAATTTTACAGATTTTTTAAAGATTAAAGTCAAAGTGACCTTCTTTAGCCTACATAGCCAGGCACTTTTTAGTTTTCAAGCTGTTGTTTTTTGGCCAAAGACGAGGAAAGAAAGTCGCTGTACTTGGTTACCTCTCACAGAAAACCTGCATGATTCCAGGTTAAAAATGGCTGACCTTGCAGTGGTTGCCCTGCCCTCGTCTAACCAGCTACAACCAGGAGATAAAAACACATGACTGCCTGAGTCGCCCCTCAAGGCTGGGCCAAGGCATTTCTTCAGAGTAGCAGTGGGGAAGGGGTCAGGGACACAGCGATGGGCATTTTAAAAAAGCAAGTTGTTGAATTATATGTTATACAGGAGAGAATAGAATCTTGTTTAGTGAAGTGCACAAGCTTTATTTTATGGACATTTTAATACCTAATTTAATTTTCAGCAGGTTTATTTCTCATTGGCTATGTTCTATTTATCACAACATAAACCCTCAGCAAATATTTGTAGAATTTAATAACTTTTTTGAAATGGTAGATAGGAACTACCGTTTTTTCCTTAATTATATATTAATTTTATTTTACTTATGCATTTTTGGTTTAAAAATAAAATGACTATATTTTAGAAAACTCTATATGAAAAAAAAATCAGACCTTTTGGCAAAATGCTGTCAGGCCAATCAAAATTCAAATTCATTTTCCTGTCCCAATTAACTTAAAAGGGCAGATTTGGGGTTCTGCTGCTGGGATTTAAAGTTACTTTAGAATTTTAAAACTTTTAAAAATTTAAATATATTGAGAATATATATTTAAGAATATTATTTTCCCTGAAGCCTAAATGTGCAATTACAACAAATTTAATAAATATCTGGAGATTGGATGCAAATTCATTGGAGAAGTGCAATGTTTCCTTAATGCCGACATGTCCCTTTAATGTATTTGGATCCAGATGTTGCAACCTCATTTTCTGGAGTGGATGCAGCATTAACCTGTCAGTTTCCTGCTGTTTGCCATTATTTAGTATTATTAGAGCCTGTAAGCATACATGCTTATTGGGAAAGTTGAAGAAAGGCTTTAAATTGAAAAAGGTACAAAGCTGAAGTCTCTGTCCAGAACATCTGAGGTTAAAAATAACAAAACAACCTCCAAATCCCAAAGAAGCCCCTGTATTTTGGCGGATGTAGGCCATTTTAAATCAGCACACACCACTCAGAACTGTGTGGGAGAGAGTGTGGTCTACGGTGTGAACTGTGGTCTATGGTTGGTGGCAAGGCCCCAGGATGTGTAAGTCCATTGAGGGTGGTGGGCCACACTTGTGGGAGATGTTTGTGTGGGATGTGGTGGGAGGTGTGGGAGGTGGGCAACATGGGAATCCCAGTGGGTTCTGTGTAATATTTTGGGTAACCTGGGCACCCCTTAAAATGTATTTATATATATAAATGGCATTTTTGTAAGCAAATGCACATATATGCATATATATTTATATATCATTTTGCAGATGTTGGTATGTATTGTGAAAATTTTGATTTTTACCCACAATAAAAATAAATAAATAAATAACAAAACAAGGTGATTGTAAATAAAGTTATAAAATATAGTTTTAAAAAAGCAGCCACAGTAGTTAAGAATGGGTCATATTTGTCTACGTTTTTTGTATTAGCTATTGATTAAGGTCCACATGCATATAATCAAATCTTCATTAAGGGCTACTCTCCCCTCCCAGGGAAGCATCCAATAAAACATGCATTCCAGAATTTAATATGCAAATTCTTTAGCATTAGCAAAGGACATAAATTGTATTTCCTAAGGTATTAGGAACCACACTATATTGTCCTCACAAATCCTTTCATAGTGCTGTGTTAACCTTTCTGCTTAGATCTAATCTATAGATGATTATGCTATATTAAAATTTTACTTTAACAGTAATAGAAGACTCTATATCTTATATTGTTTCTTCATAAGGGGTAGAATTGCTTGGAATTTCTTTTATACTGGCACACATATTTCATTGCTCTTATAATAGGAGTGTAATAGATTTTGCTTCTCATGTATTATAGTCCTAACCCTGAAATTCAGCCACTCCAGTGGTCAGGGTAGTAATGTGTTTCATTGTTTAATGCTTGTTCGTTTACTGTATGTGAATGTGTTTGAATATATCCCCTTAGGGCCACTGCTATGATCCCTTAAAAATGCCAGCTGTCTGTACATCAACAAAGACCAATGCTCCTAAGTGCTAACACATAAATCCATTGTTAATCTGTTTTCCTACTTTTACAAATAAAGGGATTTAATTGGCCAATATTTTATTTAGGGTTTTTATGTCTTGGTTCATAAATGAAATAGGCCTATCATTTTCTTTTTTGAAAACAATTTTTGTGGTAGACATAATGTAAACATCATTTAACCATGTTAAATTAACAATTCTGTGGCATTAAGTACATTGACAATGTATAACTTTCACCACTATCTCTTTCCAGAACATTTTCATCATTCCAAAAGAAACTCATACTTATTAATCAAAAACCACCCATCCCTCTCTTCCCACAGCCCATGGTAATCACTCTTCTGCTTTCTGTCTCTATGAATTAGCTTATTCTATTTCACGTATAAGATAAATCATATAATAGTTATTCTTCAATGTCAAGAAAGATGAATGTTCAGACAAGACAGAGAGGACCCCATGTTTTTGCCTTGGGCTAATCTTCTTTGTAGGAGGGCTTAACTATGAAGGGGAAGACCAGCCAAAACAGTCAATTTGCAAAGATTGTCAAAAGCATTTTTTCCACTTGGATTTGTTTGTTTTTGTTAGCAACTGGCACTCAAGGAAATATTTGTCACATCATTATCTGAATACAAACATAAGGAAGAGACAGCTCAGGAACTAAATTCCAGCATTGCCACTTAAAAACATTAAATTGAACAGTGTACAGCAAATATTACAATAAAAAAGAAACAGGAAATGATGAACCATCCAAAGTAACAAAATAAAACTTCAGAAACCATTAAAGAAGAGTAATAGAATTTGGACATGCCAGACAAAAATGTTAAGAAAATGATCTTGAGTATGCTCAAGAGATAAAGGAAAACAGGGAGAAAGAGCTAAAGGATATCAAGAAAACCATAACAACAAGAGGAGAATTTCAATAAAGAGATAAAAATTCATAAAAAGAACCAAAGAGAAATACTGAAGTTGAAAACAATAACAACTGATATAAAAAATTCCCTAGAGTGTTTCAATGGCAGACTGGAGCTAGCAGAAGAAAGAATCGGTGACCTCAAAGGTAAGCCTCTGAAAATTATTTAAACTGAGGATCAGAAAGAAAAAGAATGAAGAAAAATGAACAGAGCCTGAGAAACAGGTGGGATACCATCAAGCATGCCAATATATACATGATGGAAGTCCCAGAAGAATAAGAAAGAGAGAAAGGGGCAGAAGGATATTTAGAGAAATAATGGCAAAGAACTTCTGAAATTTAAAGAAAGACAGGAACATATATAATCAAGAATCCCAATGAACCCCAAACAGGATAAACCCAAAAAAAGAACCATGCCTTGACATATTAGGGGTTCTTAAAAAAAAAAAAAAAAAAAA
>JAKSZT010054517.1:12843-45606 GCA_026826555.1 Tolypeutes matacus | reverse complement strand
TCTTAAAAAAAAAAAAAAAAAAAATATATATATATATATATATATATATGATATTTAGATTACATAAATGTTACATAAAAATATAGGGGATTTCCATATGCCCTGCTTCCTACACCTCCCACATTTGCCCACATTAACAGCATCTTTCATTAGTGTGGTGCATTCATTACAATTGAAGAAAACATTTTAGAGCATTGCCACTAAGCAGGGATTATAGTTTACTTTGTAGTTTATACTCTCTCCTGCACAATTTTGTAGGTTATGGCAAGATATTTAATGGCTGTTATGTCATTGTAATGTCTTTTAGGAAAGTTCCCAAGTCCCCAAAATGCCCCCATATTTCACCTGTATTTCCCTCTCCCTGCCCTCAGAACTTCTAGTGGCCACTGCCTCCATATGAATAATATAATTTCTTCCATTGCTAGAATCACAATAAGTCTACAGCAGAATACCAGTAAGTTTACTTTAGTCCATTGTTCATTCCCCATTCCTGAGGATTCTGGGATGGTGATGCCCACTCTACCTCTAATTGAGAGGAAGCTTTGATCACATGGGGCAGATGGATTGGATTCTCTTGCCTGCAGTTATAGACTCTCTTGGTTCCTTGGGATGGTCATTGTTCATCATTATCTCCTTTTTAGTTGTCCTGGGTGAGTCCAATGAACTGGAGAGTAAGTATTGCAACTCCATTGAGATTTAGGGCCCAGCCAGCATATGGACAGCCCAGAAATTAAAGTCTCTTAGATACACCTACCAACTCCAACACCAACTATAGGTTCAAATAAAAGGGACAGAAGAGGCATGTGTAGAGAAGTCACATCTGAGTCCTACTCTATCACACTTGGGAACACAAACTCCAAAGTAGGGCCACTGGCAAAGCACCAAAATCTGGAGCTATCTGCCATGACCATACGACCTGGGTGTGTCCAGAGCCCTCAGGATCCCCACTATTTAGGGTAGTATCTATCTTGTCCATCTATGGGATCCTGCTGAGACATGCATAAGCATTACCTCTCTGATGATATCTTGACTCACTTTGAAGTCTCTTAGCCATATACACTCATTTGTCTTTACCTTTCCCCCCTTTTATTCAAGGTCTTTTTCCAGTTGTATCACCAGCCAGTTCTTGGTAGTAATCCCTTGGTGCCAGGGAGGCTCATCCCTGGGAGTCATGACCCTCACTGAGGGGAAGGTAATGCATTTATATGCTGAATTTGGCTTAGAGAGAGGCCACATTTGAGCAACAAGGAGGCTCTCAGGAGGTAACTCTTAGGCACTCTACAACACTAGGCTTAGTTGCAAATTCAAGAGCAAAAGGCTCATAAGCATAGTTGTCAATATCACGGGCCCATCAATGGACCATCTTTCTTAACTAGTCATTGCCCCTGTACTTGGGGGACTGTTGCTATTTCATTAGAGAATGTAGCAGAGATCCCCAGGATAGGAATTCTACAATCTTTCAGTTGTTGTGTGAATCTCTACCCACTGTGGCAATGCCCCATGAACATTTGACCATATTTATATACCTTATATGTATGCCCAAGTGAACTTCCTCCCATATGTCCCCCTTCACTGACACCCCATCCCATTGATCCTCCCCTGCCATAGTTGTAACCCCACTGTGGTCCAAAACCTCTTAAAAAATGAAGCCAAGAATATTGCCAAATTCGATTAATAGGAAAATGAAATAATAATGATAGGTTTAAACATAAGAAATACAATACATAATAATTTAGAGAAACTAAAACTAAAATAAGTTTAAAAATTGGGGTATTAAAAATGAAAAACATTAAAAAATAGAATAAAAAATAATTATTTTTTTGATGTTTTGCCTCTCATCACTGTAATATCTGTTGTCCTGTATGTATGGTGGCGTTTTCTTCCATTTCATCCCCAATGTCTTACTTTTTTTTTTTTTTTTTTAATATTGTCTTCAAAGAAGTTTTAGATAACAGTAAGGTTACATACAGAATATAGGGGACTCCCATATACCTAACATCCTCCCCTTTTTCCCCCTTCCCTATTAATAATCTTTTTACATGTAGATGGTACATTGGTTACAACTGATATATAAATATTGAAACATAGCTACCAACCATGGTCAATGATTTACATTATGGTTTACATTTTAGACTATATACTTTTATAATTTTTTGATGAAATTTAACATGGCCTGTATTCATTGCAAGATCATGTAGAACACTTCCATTGCCCCCCAAATACCCCAATCCAGGGGTTCTTAACAAGGGATCTGTGAGCTTGAATTGAAATTCAAAAAAACATTCTTGTGGGGATGTATTGTTGCAGGTGTGATATATTTACTAAATAATACACAGTATAATGTGGACTTGGTAAGGGGTCTGTGGTTTTCACCTGACTGGCAAAGTGGCCTGTGGAACAAAAAAGGTTAGGAACCCCTGTTATAATCAAACTATTGAGTGCCAACAACAAAGAGTTCTGAAAGCTGCAAGAGAAAGACCTAACATGCCATATACACGGGAGCCCCAATAAGATGAAGGTACTTATTTTCATCAGGAACAATGGAGGCAAGAAGTTAGTGATGAAATATTTAAAGTGCCCCCCCCAAAAAAAAATTCAACCAAGAATTTTATATGCAGTGAATCTGTCTTTCAAAAATAGAGAGATGATATTACCCGATAAACAAAAGTTGAAGGAGCATGTCACCACTAGCCCTCCCTACAAGCAATGCTAAAGGGAGTTTGTTTTGGTTTGAAGTTGTATGTACCACAGAAAAAATGTGTTCTTAAATTTAACCCCTTCCTGTGGGTGTGGAGCCATTGTAAGTAGGACCTTTTGATGAGGTTACTTCAATTAAGAAGGTGTGGCCTTGGGGAGTGGATGTAGCTCAGTGGTTGAGTGCCTGCTTCCCGTGTATGAGGTCCTAGGTTCAATCCCCTGGTACCTCCTTAGAAAAGAAAAGAAAAGAAAAGAAGGTGTGGCCCACCTCAACCAGGAGGGGTCTTAATCCTAGTAGTGGAGTATTTTATAAGCAGAGTGTCAAAGAGAAATCAAAAGAGAGCTGGGATAGCTATATTAACATCAGATAACTTAGACTTTAATTAAAGAACTGTTAGGAGGGAAAATGGACACTATATGCTGATAAAGGGGTTAAAGATATATCAATTATAAATATATATGCACTTAAGAGCAGAGCCCCAAAATATATTAAACACATATTGACTGATCTGAAGAGAGAAATAGACAGTTCTACATTGACAGTAAGAGACTTCCATATTCCATTTTCCGAAATGGATCAAACATTTAGAAGATCAATAAGGACATAGAAGACTTGAACAATACTGTAAATGAACTAGACCTGACAGACTAGACTAGAAGACTACACCCAACAACAGCAGGATGCACAGACTTCCCAAATGTGCACGACTCTCCAGTATAGAACCCATGTTATATCACAAAACAAGTCTTAAGTTTAAAAATACTAAAATCATACAAAGTAGATTCTCTTATTTCAATAGAATGAAGCTAGAAATCAATAACAGTGTAGCAGTTTGGTATTATTTATGAATTCCAATAATAGATACTGTATTATGTTTGTAAACTGGTCCGTCAGAGGTTTCAGTTTTACTTGATTAAATAATGATTAGGGCTTTAATTGTGCCACATCAGTAGGAGGACAAGGCACAGGAGTTGGAGATTTGATCCTGGAGTCTGGGAAGTAAACACACAGAGCAGCAGATACATGAGGAAGGAGAAAAGTCTCCATTAAACACAGGCAGAGGCCCCAGGAAGAGAGATGAGCCATTCGCCTGAGAGTCTACAGCTGACCTTGTGGATAGAGAGAGCTGCTGAGCCTGAAGAGAAACAAGCCCTAGGAAGAGAGGAACCCAGGAAGCCTGAACTCTTGGCAGTTTATCAAAGACTATGCTCAAAATACAGTTACAAAATGGAGAAAATATTTGCAAATCATTTATCTGACAAGGGCCTAACATCTAGAATATAGAAAGAAGTCTTACCATTCAACAATAAAAAGACAAACAGCTCAAATGGCCAATAAACACTTGAAAAGATGCTCAGCATTATTAGCAATTAGGGAAATGCAAATCAAAACCACAATGAGATAACCACTTAACACTCACAAAGACAGGTATGAAAAAAGAGGAAAACAAGGGTTAGAGCATGGAAAAATAGGAACCTATGTGCATTGTCATTTTAAATATAATTTAAATTAAATATATTTAACATAAATTTTCCATTAGAATTTGTAAGTTTACAGAAAAATCATGCAGAAAATGCATTGTTCTCATACACTCCCTATCAGTGACACCTTGCATTAGTGTGGTACCTCTGCTACAATTGATGAAAGAATATTAATATAACTGTATTATTGACTAGAGTCCATAGTTTACATTAGGATTCAATATTTGTGTTGTACATTCCCATGGGTTTTAAAAATTTTATTCTAATAACATATATACAACTTAAAATTTCCCATTTTAACCACATTGGAACATAATTTAGTGCTAATAATTACATTCACAGTGTTATGCTACCATCACCACCATCCATTACCACAACTTTTCCATCACCCCAAAGAGAAATTCTGTGCCTATTAAGAATTTAGCGCCCCATTCCTTGCCCCTACCCTGGTCCCTGATACCCTGAATATAAGTTTTGACTCTATTAGTTTATTTATTCTAATTATTCCGTATCAGTGAGATCATACAATATTTGTCCTTTTGTGTCTGACTTATTTCACTCAACATGATGTCTTCAGTGGTCATCTGTATTGTTACATGTATCTGCACTTCATTCCATTTTATGGTTAAATAATAGTCCACTGTTTGTATATACCACATTTTGTTTATCTATTAATCTGTTGATGGAAACTTGGGTTGCTTCCATCTTTTGGCAATTGTGAATAATGCCACTATGAACATAGGTATGCAAAAATCTGTTCAAGTCCATGCTTTTAATTCTTTTGAGTATAATCTTGAAGTGGGAATGCCAGCTTATAATGGCAATTTCATACTTAACTTTCTGAGGAACCAAAAAATTATCTTGTACAATGGCTGCATCATTTTATATCCCCAAACAATAAATGAGTCTTCCTATTTCTCTATATCTTCTCTAACACTTGCAAAGTTATGTGTTGTTTTTTAATAGTAGCCATTCTGGTGAGTGTAAAATGTTATCTCTTGGTTTTGAGTTTGTTTTTTTTTTAACCCCCTCCCCTCAGAGATGGCTCCCCTATCTGTCTGCTCGTTGTCTGCTTGTCTTCCTCAGCAGGCACCGGGAACTGAACCTAGGACCTCCCATATGGGAGGCGAGTGCCCAACTGCTTGAGCCACTTCTACTTGAAGCCCATTGCAGCCCATTGCGGCTCATCTTCTTTAGGAGGCACTGGGAACTGAACCCAGGACCTCCCATGTGGGAGGTGGGCGCCCAACTGCTTGAGCTGCAGCCACTCCCCTATCTCATGGTTTTGATTTGAATTTCCGTAATGGTTAATAATGTTGAATATCTTTTCATGTGCCTTTTGGTCATTTTTATATCTTCTTTGGGAAATATCTGTTCAAGTCCATTGCCCATTTTTAATTAGGTTTTTGTCCTGTTGATTTTGATGTGTAGGATTCCATTATATATTCTGGATATAAAACCCTTTTTAGGATATGTGGTACCATTGGTCTATTTTTTCTTTTCTTACTCATGTTTTGGTGTAGTCTAAGAAAAATTGTTTAACACAAGGTCCTGGAGATGCTTCCCTGTTCTTTTGACTTGAATAGACATTTCTCCGAAGAAGAAATACAAATGGCAAAAAAACACATGAAGAAATGCTCAACATCACGCATGATTAGGGAAATGCAAATCAAAACTACAATGAGATATCATTTCACACCTATCAGAATGGCCACTATTAAAAAGACAGAGAACTACAAGTGTTGGAGAGGATGTGGAGAGATAGGAACACTTCTTCACTGTTGGTGGGACTGCAGGATGGTGCAACCACTATGGAGGACTGTTTGGCAGTTCCTAAAGAAGTTGAATATAGACTTGCCATGTGACCCTGCAATACCACTACTGGGTATATACCCAGAAGAACTGAGAGCAGTGACACCAACAGACATCTGCACACCAATGTTCATAGCCACATTACTCACCATTGCTAAAAGTTGGAAACAACCCAGGTGCCCATCAACAGATGAATGGATAAACAAACTGTGGTCTATTCACATAATGGAATATTATGCACCTGTAAGAAGAAATGAAGTCATAAAGCATATGGCAACATGGATGAACCTGGAGGACATTATGTTGAGTGAAGCAAGCCAGACACAAAAGGACAAATACTGTATGAATGCGTTACTATGAACCAAATATATTGTGTAATATATTGTTTGATTAAAAAAAAAAAAATTTACATGTATCCATTACATTTAATTGAGAAATGTATATATTTATTCATCTGTGTTTACTTTTTAGTTTTTAATTGTTTATATTTTCAATTATTAAATGTACAAAATAAACTTATAAATAAAAAAATAAAAAAATAAAAAATCAATTGGTGGGGGGCAGATGTGACTCAAGTGGTTGGGCGTCCATCTCCCATATGGAGGGACCTGGGTTCGATCCCTGGGACCTCCCATAAAAATAAAGAAAATAAAAAAATAAATTGGTGGGAGCGGATTTGGCTCCCACATGGGAGGGCCCAGGTTTGATTCCTGGTGCCTCCTGAAAAAAAAAACAAAAAACAACAAGCAAAACAAATGAAAAAACCAACTCAGGGAAGCCAATGTGGCTCAGTGGTTGAGTGCTGGCCTCCCACGTCCAAGGTCCTGGGTTCAATCCCTGGTCCCCGGTACCTCAAAAAAAAAAAAAATCAGCCATCGACATGAGGGTTTATTTCTGAACTGTCACTTTGATTCCATTGGTCTGTCTGTCTTTCTTTGTGTCTGTGCCAGGATGTTTTGATTACTGTAATAAGTAATAAGTTTTAAAATTGGGACATATGAATCCTCCAACTTCATTCTTCTTTTTCAAGAAGGCTTTGGCTATTCGAGGCCTCTTACCCTTTCATATAAATTTGATGATTGGCTTTTCCATTTCTTCAACAAAAGATACTGAAAGTTTTATTGGAGAGTACACTGAATCTGTAAATTGCTTTAGATAAAATCAACATCTTAACAATATTTAGTCTTCCAATCCATGAACAAAGAATGTCCTTCCATTTATTTATGTCTTCCTTATGATCTTTCAGCAATGTTTTGTAGTTTTCCATGTACAAGTTCTTATATCTTGGTTAAATTTATTCCTGGATATTTGACTCTCTTAGTTGCTACTGTAAAAGGAATTTTTTCTTGATTTCCTTGATTATTTATATCTAGTCTACGGAACATACTGATTTTTGCATGCAGGTTATGTACCCCACCACTTTGCTGAATTAATTTATGGTTTTAGTAGGTTTGTGGTAGACTTCTAGGGTTTTCTATATATAGAATCATGTTATCTGCAAATAAGAAAAGTTTATTTCTTCTTTTCTAGTTGGGATGTCTCTTTTCTTTTCTTGCCTGATTGCTTTGGTTAGATCTTCCAGTACAATGTTGAATAACAGTGGTGATAGTGAGCATCCTTATCTTTTTCCTGATCTTGCAGAGAAAGCTTTCAGTTTTTCACCACTGAGTATAATGTTAGCTGGGGGTTTTTCACATATGCCCTTTATCATGTTGAGGAAGTTTCCTTTCATTCCTGATTTTCTAAGTGTTTTTATGAAGAAGGGGTACTAGATTTTGTCAAATGTCTTTTCTGCATTAATTGAGATAATCATGTGGTTTTTCCATTGTTAGTTAATATAGCAAATTACATTAATTGATTTTTTAATGCTGAACCACCTTTCCATACTGGGATAACCCTACTTAATCATTGTTTATGCTTCTTTTAATGTGCTTTTGGATTTGGCTAGCTAGTATGCAGTTGAAGGTTTTTGCATCTAGATTCAGAAGGGATATTGGCCTTCAATTTTCTTTTCTTGTGGGATCTTTATCTGGCTTTGGTTTTAGGTATTAGGTATTAGGATGATGTTGGCTCATAGAACATAGTGAGTATTCCCTCCCATTCAATTTTTTGGAAGTGTTTGAACAGAGTTAGTATTAATTCTTCTTGGTGTGCTTGATAAAATTCTCCAGTGAAGTCATCTGGTACTATGCTTTTGCTTGTTGGGAGGTTTTGTGTGTGTGTGTGGTTTTGTTTTTTTTTTTTTTCACTTTTAAAAAATATTTTTATTACAGAAGTTGTGAACTTACAAAACAGTCATGCACATGTGTAGAATTTTGTTGGGAGGTTTTTGATTACTGATCCAATCTCTTTACTAGTTATTGGTTTATTGAGATCTTCTATTTCTACAGGATTCAGTGTAGATAATTTGTATGTTTTTTAGAATTTGTCCATTTCATCGATACTATCTAATTTGTTGGTGAACAGTTGTTCATAGTATCCTCTATTACCTTTTTATTTCGGTAGTTTTGGTTTAATTATTCACATCTTTTCTTTTTTTTCTTTTTCAGTCTAGCTACAAGTTTGTTAATGTTATTGATCTTTTCAAAGAAACAGCTTTTGGTTTTGTTGATTCTTTCTATTTCTTTTTATGCTTTTTTCCCCTTTATCTCCACTCTAATATTTATTGTTTCCTTTGTTCTGCTTGCTTTGGGTTTAGTTTGCTCTTCTTTTTCTATATCATCCAGTTGTTTGGATAGGTCTCTGACTTGAGATCTTTCTTCTTTTTTTATTGTAACCATTTAGAGCTATAAATTTCTATCTAGCACTGCCTTTGCTGCATCCTGTAAGTTTAGGTATGTTACCAGTTTTCATTTTTATTTACCTCAGGATATTTCCTAATTTCCCAAGTGATTTCTTCTTTGACCCATAAGTTGTTTAAGAGTAAATTAATTTCTACATATTTATGAATTTTTCATTTCTCTCTCTGTTATTGATATCTAGCTTCATTTCATTGTGATTAGAGAAAATAAATTGCATGATTTCAGTATTTTTTAATTTATTGAGACTTGTTTTATGACCCAACATAAGGTCTATCCTGGAGAATGATTATGTGTCCAAGAGAAGAATGTTTATTCTGCTGTTGGGTAAAGTGTTCTGTACATGTATGTTAGGCCTAGCTGGTTTAGAGTACCATTCAAGTCTTGTATTTTCTTATTGATTTTTCTGACTAGGTGTTCTATCCATTTTGGAAAGTGGTGTATTGAAATCTCCTACTATTAATGTAGAATGATATATTATTCCCCTCAAATCTGTCAATATTGCTTCATATATTTTGGGGCTCTGCTGTTCATTGCATATATATTTATAATTTTTATTTCTTCTTTTTAACATGACTGCTTTATCAGTATATAGTGACCCTCTTTGTTCCACATAACAGTTTTTTACTTACAGTTTATTTTATCTAATATTATTTTTCTTTTTTTTTTTATTTTTATTTTTTTTTATTTTTTTATTATAAAATAAAGGCATATTCTTTATTTAGAAAGACAAAACTACAAAGAAAAAGTGACATGATTTCTTAAAAACAAATAGTTTAATTTCATCTTTATCTGGAAAAAAACAAGTTTAAAATGAAATGACAAGCACTTTGACATGTCAACAGATGTCATTTTTTATGGTATTAATCAACATGTGAAGATACAGAACCTTTATAAATTTCTGGAATCAAAGATTCCCAATGCAGATGAAAACAGTTTGGTTACAAAATGTCAATTCATTAAATATTCCATTTTTGTTCTTTGTTTTTATAGGGAATATTTTATAGAAACACTATAAAATAAGGCAGACTTTTAGTTATAAAAATTTTAGGAATATAAGTCCTAATTTTTCTTTGCAAACCAAGAAGAATACAATTTTACTGTGAGAAGTCATCTGCAAAGCTCATCAGATCCTGAGAGCTGTTTTTTATATAGTAGAAGCAGCCTTTCTCCTTTAGCAACCTAGAGTAAGACCCACCAATAAAACGGTCTTTTCCAATTAGCATCAATCAGAAAAGTTTAACATATGCAAATATTTCTATAGTGCAATAAAAATGTCATTTTTTATATTTTTAATTTGCATTATGAAAATAAGTATACCAAGCAATGCATATTTAATGAATATGAATCATGCAAATCTGGTCATGGCATTTAAAGTTGGCTTTGGCTTTGATGTATTTTTTAATTCATAGAAAATATTGAACTTCTAATAAAATAAATAAAACATCTTAATTGATATTAATAATCAATCTTAATTTCTTTTCATTTGCTACTCAATTTTAAGAGAAGTCACTTTCAGTATTGTTCCCAAGTGAGTGCACCTTCTATGATATGGAAAGTTGCTAAAGAGCCAATTGCCATTAGCTGTTCTTAAGTGCTCTGAACATAATTAAAAGAAATGTTTACAATAAGACATTTTCTGTCACTGGCAGTGTCCTTTGCAGGGGCACTCCGGCACTCCAGGCCTTGTTTTTTCAAACATAAAGCATATGCAAGCAAACCTTGTCTCTCATGTGACGTACTGAGGAGGCCCTGCAGCAGGCCCAAGTTAAATGGGCAAAGTCTTACTTGATGGCAATGGCACTGGATGGTGGCTGCAGGTTATTGATGTCCCTTTGTTCTTTCACAGGCTCTTCAGACACGGGCACTGTTCTGCCTAATACTGAAAGGACCAACAAATTCTGGCTGCCTCGCGTATTCCAAAATGACCTAGGGACAAAGCTTCAGGGCCCAGGGCAGTGTCAGCACTACTGAGGAGGTGGTTGGAGGCTCTGCAGCTTCATTTCATCCAGTCCTTTCCAATATTTAAAGTTGTTGTCAAGATGCTGCATTAAATCAGGCAGGTCTACAAAGGCATCCCAAGCATCAAACATGTCTGTGATGAAGTAGTCCATCATGCAGCCCTGGCCTTCCAGCTGACTATTCAAGATGATAAATGCAACTTCTTTAAAAACATGGAGAGGAATGACTATCGGACACTGCGCCAGGGTATTATCGACATGGTCCTGGCCACAGAAATGACAAAGCATTTCGAGCATGTCAACAAATTTGTCAACAGCATCAACAAGCCCTTGGCAGCACTAGAAGAAAACGGGGAAACTAATCAAAATATGGAAGATATAACCACTATGCTTAGGACTCCAGAGACCCGGACTCTGATCAAACGAATGCTGATTAAGTGTGCTGATGTGTCCAACCCCTGTCGACCCCTGGAATACTGCATTGAGTGGGCTGCACGCATCTCAGAAGAATATTTTTCTCAGACAGATGAAGAGAAGCAGCAAGGCTTACCTGTGGTGATGCCAGTGTTTGACAGAAATATTTTATCTAATATTAATACAGCTACCCCAGCTCTCTTTGTTAGTATCGCTACCCCAGCTCTCCTTAGGTTAGTTACTACCTGCATGGTATATTTTTTCATCCTTTCATTTTCAACCTAGTTATATCTTTGAATGTCTAATGAGTCTCTTATAAACAGCATATGGTTGGGTAATGCTTTTTATCCAGCCTGCCAATCTCTGCCTTTTGACTGGGGAGTTTAATCCACTTACATTTAAAGTAACTATTGATAATGCAGCCCTTTCTTCTGCCATTTTACTATTGGGTCTTTATGGGTATTATCCCTTCTTTGACCTTCAATTCTTCCATTCATGCCTACTTCCATATTTATTTGGCTTTTTATATTGTACAATTTTGAGTTCCTTTTCATTTCTTACTGAATATATTTTTCATATAATTTCTTTAAAATTTAACATTCTAAAATCTATAGCAATCATATTTGATTTAATACCAACTTATTTTGGATAGCATACACATATACTTTTCCTGTTCCCCTCCATCACCCCGCTTTTTATACATTTGTATTTTATAGCACCTATATGAAGTAAGAAGTGGAGTTGCATTTAAAAAAATGCAATACAATAGTACTTGCACTTATAATTGCCCATATGGTTACCTTTATTGGAAGTCTTTATTCCTTTATGCTATTTTGATCCACTGTCTAAGTGTTTTTTCTTTCAGTCTAAAGAACTCCCTTTAGCATTAATGTAGGGCATGTCTAGGGGTGATGAACTCCCTCAGATTTTATTTATCTGGGAATAACTTATTCTTTCCCTCATTTTAAAAGACTATCTTACCAGATATAAAATTCTTGGTTGGCAATTGTTTTCTTTCAGCACTTTACATATTTCATCCCATTGCCTTTGTATTAGTCAGAGTTCTCTAGGGAAAACAGAATCAACAGGAGATATCTATAAACAGTGTAAGATTTTATAAAATTCTCTCACATGACCGTGGGGATGCACAAGTCCAAATTCCCCGTGCACGTTGCAAACCAGGGGCTTCAGTGAAGGTCCTTGATGAGTTCCCAGAGATACTGGCTCCCCAAAGTCAAGCTAGAAAATTCTGAGTGCTGAAGTCACTTCCCCTTTTAATGCATTCAACTGATTGGATAAAACATCTCTCATTGCTGACAAAAGTCTCCTTGGTTGATTGTAGATGTAATCAGCCATCTCTGCATTAAACTCAGTGGTGATTAAAGTCCATAAATGTGCATGTATTACAATTAGCCCAGTGCTGGCTTGACTAAACAACTGGGCACAATTACCTGGCCAAGTTGACACATTGTCCTAACCATCACAGCCTTCTTGCTTCTATGGTTTCTAATGAATAATTGGCTCAATCTTGTTAGGACTCCTTTGTACATAACATGTTGCTTTTCTCTTGCAACTTTTAGGTCTCTCTCCTTTTTCTTGGCATTTGACAGTTTGAGTACTACATGGATGAGCATGAGTCTCTTTGAGTTTATCCTTTTTAGTGTTTGTGGACTTCTTGAATGTGCATATTTATGTCTTTCTTTAAATTTGGAGAATTATCCGCTATTATTTTTTTTTGGATATTCCTTTTGTCCCTTTCTCTCTTCTCCTTCTGGGCCTCCCAAAATGCATATATTGGTGTCCTATAGGACATCTATAGGTTTCTTCAGCTCTTTTAGCTATTTAAAAGTACTTTTTTCTTTCTGTTCCTCAGCCTGAATCATTTCAACAATCTTGTCTTTAAATTCACTGGCTCTTTCTTCTGCCAGCTACAACCACTTTTTTTTTTTTTTTCCATTTCATTATTTATTTAGATGTTGAAGCTCTCACACTAGGTTTTTACCAGCTGGTGAACATTGACAAATTATTTCTCTACCAGATCTATAACCACACATTTCTCACACAGTGTAAATATATGGTTGAACTAACATTAATACACATCACCATTTTATTAGTTACATAATAAAACAAATTATCAAGTATCCAAATATTAAGTTACACAGCTCAAAAGGCATATAAAATATTAGATGTTTGCTGAATTCATTAGCAAAAACCTACTCCTTTTTTTGCAAGAGGTTGGGAAGAGAAGGAAAAAAATCACACTTCAAACAAAATAGCTGGTAGACAATTTCCAATAGATATGGAAAAATTACAAGAATTTCAGAAATTTTATGATTAAAAATTGTTGTAGTTACCATAACAAAGCATCTCTACCTTTTTAAAATATTTACTAAATTAAAGAGCATATTCTACATGTTCTGCCCAAGAAAAAAGCAACATTTTACTAAAAATATTTAATAGACCCCTCCATTCCTTTGTCAGGCCCTCCCGGTTAAGTCGCACCCCAAAGTGCAAACATTAAATTAACTGTAAGGCTTTTTTTGTCTGGAGACATTAAAGACATGTGCTTCTGTACAATGCAGATTTTCAAAATGGAGGTTTTCTCTAAAGTCACAAAATGAGATTTTATAGATAGACTTTAAATAATCACTGTTAAGACTCGGTAAAAATCCCAACAAGATTCAATGATTGTGCAAACTGATATGTGCTGGTATGAATGTGGGAGACGTAAACATAAAGTGAACAGGCAAATAACCATATAGGCCCTACTTTCAATGTTTGAAGTAACTGAAGGAATAAACCACATAAGTTCTAGAGTGTTCATAGTTCCTGGGATTTTAAGTTCTGTACGATATTTAAAATATGCAAGATTGTGCTGGGTATTTTGGCACCTAATCTCTCAAAATTTCTTATATAGTTTTAAGATCCTGGCATGGGAATAGATTTAAAGAGACAACTCAATATTGCATGATTTCAGGAAAGGTCAGTTGTTATAAATGATAAGCCCATTTTAAAATGCTGACCAGCAAGAATCCAAATAGGCTGATCATAACCCACAGAGGTTTCAATTCTGTCAAGCTTGTAGCATGGTAAAACTGTTTTTCAATACTCCTGTGGAAGCTTCATTAGACTTATTCACCAACATGTAGGCTAATATGTTTGACAAATTAGGTCCTCTCTCAAGTTCCACTTCCAAGGCAATAGCATCTGGCACCCCGATTTTAATGAATGCAACAGTTGTTTCTGTGACCAGTGGAATCTTTGAAGCGCGACCGCATTTTAGGATGATACTTCTCCAAATACAAACGTCACTTGCTGTTAAAAGCTCCACGCTGCTTTTGTCTTATGAACTGTACTGCATCTTCCTATTTCATTCCACCTTCAGTCAACGCTAGGGCAAAAAGCACTGGAGCTCTCCCAGGACCTGCAACACAATGAATAGCATTGTGGCAACCAGGTTCTTCTCGAAACTTAATTTTTACAAAACTTAACCAGTCATCAACAATCTGGTTGGATGGTGGTGCCCCATCATCAAAAGGCCAGTCAAGAACCTGGATGCCGGGAAACGGATGTGGCTCAAGCGATTGGGCTCCTGTCTACCATATAGGAGGTCCAGAGTTCAATTCCCGGGGCCTTTTGGTGAAAAGAAAGCTGGCCTGTGCAGTGAGCTGGCGCAGCAAGATGATGCAACAAAAAGAGACACAGAGGAGAGACAATAAGAGACACAGCAGACCAGGGAGCTGAGATGGTGCAAGAGATTGAGCACCTCTCTCCCACTCAGGATCAATTCCTGGTGCTGCCTAAAGAGAAGAGAAGCAGACACAGAAGAACACACATAGAGCGGACAGCAAGTGCAAAACAACGAGGGGATGGGGGTGGGGGGGACTTACTCTTACTATTGTGGTAACTCCATACTTCTTAAGTTCCTCTATAAATTTACTTAAGGTTGCATTTGTTGGATTGTGTGTGCAAAGAAATCTCAAGTTCTTGTATGTGACTTTCACAGGAAGCTGGGCGGTTCATTTGAGCCATTTTAATTTAGTTTAAAGGCACTCAATAGGGTTATGAAAGAATTTTTTAAAAATGAATACAGAAATGATGGAAAGAAACTGAAGTCTTTTTCAAGATATTCCACTTGAAGTTTTCATATGAAGTTGGAGTGATGGGAAATGAAATGAATCTCCTAACAAGCAGCAGCGATTCTTCAATCCAGTAATACTGCGGCAATATAAAGAAGTGCCCTGAGGTTTATCCCATCCAGGTCAGAAATGCTCTGTGGATTTCATTTCAACACTTCTGTGTCCAGGTTAACCACTGTTATGGGGGTGTCTTGGTGGAATAGTGATGAGTTTCTACAGTTCACTTGTCTCCAAAGAGGTCGTGATGTGCCTGCCAGTCATCTCCACTGCCTTCAGAAAGTCCGTAAATGTGTGGCCAAGAGCGCACAGAAAGGAATATGTTTACTCATTGAAGATTGTGGCCTAATCACACAGCCGGTCTCTAGGCGGCAGTGAAACAGGCGGTGGCGGCTGCAGGGCAGGGGGTGGTGGTAGCACCAGGCTCTACCATGCAGTGAGTGGCTCTGAGGAGAGCACGTCGCTGAGCTGGCCTACAGCCGAGAGAGCCAGTAGGCATGCGAGTTTCCAACTGACTCTTGCTAATGCTAGTGAATTTTTCATTTCAGTTATTGGGGTCTTCAACTCCAGTATTTCTTTTGATTCCTTTTTAACATTTCTGTCTCTTCATTGAGATTCTCATATTGTTCATAGTTTTCCTGATATTCTTTAGTTCTTTCTCTGTTGTTTCTTTTACCTTCTTGGGTATATTGGGCATCATTTTTTTTTTTTAATACAATAAATTTTATTTTTAAAGAGGTTTTAGATTATAGAAAAGTTGTATCGAAAGTATAAGGGATTCCCATATACCCCACCCCACCCCTCCCAAATATTCCCCTATTAACAACATCTTACAATTGTGTGGTACATTTGTAACAACTGATGGATTTTGAAGCATTGCTACTAACCAAGATCTATAGTTTACATTGTGGTTTACACTTAATTCGAATGCCCTAAAAATGCCCTTTGTTCCACCTATTATTCTCTCTCCTCCCCTCAGAACCTTTGGTAACCACTATCTTTATAACAATGTTACTGGGAAGCGGCTGTGGCTCAATCAGTGGGGCTCCCGTTTGCCATATGGGAGGCCCCGGGTTCGGTTCCCGGGGCCTCCTGGTGAGGGCAGGCCCGCCCGCATGGCGTGGTTGGCTGACCCGGCGAGCACAAGCAGCGAGGGGGGGATAAATGAATAAATAAATAAAATCTTTAAAAAAAAAAAAAAAAAATTAAAAAAAAAATAACAATGTTACATCTTCTTTCATTACTACAATATTAATAAGCTTACTTTGCCCGTGGTTACATTTCCCCTTATGTTTGTTAATTCCTCAAACTTGAGGATTTGGGGATGGTGAAGGCATCATTTTTTAAATGTTTTTGTCTGGTATGTCCAAAGTCTGGTCCTCTTCATTGATGGTTTCTGGATTTTTATCTTGTTTCTTCAGGTAGGACATCATTTCCTGTTTCTTTCTTTGTCTTGTAATCTTTTGTTGCACCCTCTTCACTTTAATATTTTTAAGTGTTAACTCTTGGGTTTAGTCCTTGAGCTGTCTGTTATTTAAGTTTGTATCCAGGTAGTGATATTCAGAGATTTCCTTGAGTGTCAGGAGCTAACAAACAAACCAACAAACAAACCAATGCAAAAACACCTTTCACCATCTTTGAAAATTGCCTCTGCTTTAGTTGCTGGTCTCCTTCACAGTTTAGCCCTCCTGTTAAGAATGTTCAAGGCAAATGTGAAGTACAAGGTCATCTCTGTCTTATCTGAACCCATGTGGTACATACATCTTGTCCAGGGCTTGTGCTTGGTCATGGCCTTAGGGATCCTCTTATTTACAGGAATTCAAATTGCCCTTCTACTCTGTGTGAAATTGACATTATTGTATATATTTGTACATAATACTTTGCCCTAGCCATTTTGAATTTATTGTTTCTTACACTGCTTTAACTGTCTGCAAGCTGTTTCTGACTACAGGACAAGTTCTCAGAAGGTGAGCCTGAATCAAGTTTCCTGGTTCAGTCTTTCAGGCTTCTACTCAATAGATTGACACTGATATACAGGCATCCCAGTAGGTGCACAGGGTTTACTCTACTCCCTCTAGAACAGTGCCAGGGACTCACATTGGGAGTGTAGACTTACTCTTACATTGCATAGAGGAGGGGTGGGGAGGTTGCCTAGCAAGGACACCATGAGCTTTGCCTACTGTCTTTTAAAATATATATATATGGGGAAACAGATGTGGCTCAAGAGGTTCGGCATCCGTCTACCATATGGAGAGACTGGGGTTCGATTCCCGGTACCTCCCAGTAAAAAAAAAAAAAAAAAAAAAAAAATAATATATATATATATATATATATATATATATATGTATATTTAAAGATATTTAGATTACATAAATGTTACATAAAAATATAGGCGATTCCAATATGCCCCGTTCCCTATACCTCCCACATTTTCTCACATTAAAAACATCCTTCATTAGTGTGGTACATTTGTTACAATTAATGAAAACATTTTGGAGCATTGCCACTAAGCATGGATTATAGTTTACATTGTAGTTTACACTTTCTCCCACACAATTTTGTAGGTTTTGGCAAGATATGTAATGGCCTGTATCTGTCGTTGTAATGTCATTCAGGATAATTCCCAAATCCTGAAAATGTCCCCATGTTTCACCTGTTTTTCCCTCTCCCTGCCCTCAGAACCCCCAGTTGCCACTGTCTCCACATCAATGTTATAATTTCTTCCATTGCTAAAATCACAATAAGTCTATAGTAGAATACCAGTAAGTCCACTCTAGTCTATAGTCCATTTTCCAATCCTGAGGATTCTGGGATGGTGATGCCCACTCCACCTCTAATTGAGAGGGGGCTTCGATCCCATGGGGCAGATGGATGGGACTCTCTTGCTTGCAGTTGTAGACTCTCTTGGTTCCTTAGGATGGTCTTCAAGAAACACTAAAGGGAGTTCTGCCTACTGTCTTTAAAACTGTGTTTTCTTGATGCAATACTAACCCTGGTACTGCTTCTGGACTTTTCAGGGAAGTGGTTGTGAGAGTTTTTGCAGTTGTTCAAAGATTCCGTGGATGAATGGCACCCTAGAGCATTTTTATTACCATCTTGGTTGACTGGAAGCTGCCTAGTTGGTGGAAATGTAAAATGTGCAGCCACTCTGCAAAACAGTTTGGTAGGTCTTCAAGAAGTTCCATGTAGAATTACCAAATGACCTGATAATCCCACTTCTAGATATAAATCCAGAAGAATCAAAAGCAGATACTTAACAGATATTTGCACCCTGATGTTTATAGTTGTATTATTCACAGTTCCAAAAAGGTGAAACCAACCCAACTGTCCATGAACGGATAAATGGATGAATAAAATGTGATATATACGTACAATATTATATTATTCAGCAGTAAAAAAGGAATGAAATTCTGTTGCATTCTATAACATGGATGACCCTTGAAGACATCACGTTGTGTGAAATAAACCTAATACAAAAGGACAAATATTATATGATCTCACTGATGTGAAATAATTAGAATAAGCATATTTATAGAGTTAGAAACTAGAATTCAGTTTACAAGGTGCAGGGTGGGGTGGGAAATGGGGAGTTAATGCTTAATTGGTGCAGTGTTTTTCTTTAGGGTGGTGGAAAATTTTTGGTAATGGGTGGTGGTGATGGTGGCACTACATGGTGAATATTATTAGCACCATTGAATTGTAAATCTGAAAGTGGATGAAATGGGAAGTTTCAGGTTGTATATATGTTACCATAATAAAAAAACAAATATCTTTGAGCCAATAAATTAAGCCATCCCATTCTATGATATTTGTTTTAGCAGGCTAGGAAATAAATCCAGATTTTGGAACCTGAAAGTGGGGTGCTGCTATGACAAATATCTGAATATGTGGAAACATCTTTGGAATGGGTATAGGCTAGAGGAATTGTGAGGTGCTTGATAGAATGAACCTAGATTGCTTTGAAGAGATCGTTGTTAGGAATATGGACTTTAAAGGTATTTCCAATTAGTCCATAGGAGTGACAGATGTGTCATTGGAAACTGGACGAAAGGAGATTCTTGTTGAAAAGTGGCAGAGAACTTGTTAAAATTGTGTTCTGATGTCAGGTGGAAGGCAGAACTTGGAAGCCATGAAGTTGGATATTTAGCTGAGGAGATTTCCAATCTAGGTACAGACTGGCTTCTCCTTCTACCTTAGAGTAAAATGTGAGATGAAAGGGATAAGATGAGAATTAAACTCTTAAGCAGAAAATAACCAGTAATTGATGACTTTGAAAATTTTCACCCTATTGAGATAGTGTGCACTGAGACTAGGGCTGGAAGTGGCTCTATCAGGGACCTCCCTGGGCTTTCAAGAAGTGAGTCCCAAGAAAATAGGGTTTCATGTGAGGGTTTAACTGGACAACCCTTTGCTAGATGTGGCTTAGTATGGGCCATTCGGCCATTTCAGTGGAAGTCAGGATTGGAAATGCAGTTATCCAGTAATGATCTGTGGAAATTCACACAAAGCCAACAAGCTTTTTTCGGAATTTGTATGAGCAGAACTACTGCCAGTCTGGATTAAAAGAGACTGAGAGGGAGTGGATGTGGCTCAAGCAGTTGGGCACCCGCCTCCCACATTGGTTCCGGTACCTCCTAAAGAAGACAAGTAAGACAGTGAGCTGACAATACAGGCTGGTGCAGCAAGCTGATGCAACAAGATGGCACAACAAGATGACGCAATGAGAAAACACAATGAGAGAGACAACAAGCAGAGAGTGGATGTGGTTCAGCAATTGAGCACCTCCCTCCCACATGGGACATCCTGGGTCCAGTTCCTGGTGCCTCTTAAAAGAAGACGAGCAGACACAGAGATCACACATCAAACAGACACAGAAAGCAGACAGCAGGCACAAACAACAAGGGGATGGGGAAGAAATAAATACATCTCTCTTTTTTTTTTTTTTTTAAAGAGACTGAGAAGGGACTAGTTGACGGAAGAACGTCTTCAAGGGCAGAAAAGTGGAAGCAGAGGTCTAAACTGAAAAGATCTCCTCAGGCCAAAAGAGTGGGCCCACCTATGCGTGTGGAAAGGGTGGATGTGCCCCTGCACTTGGATGGGGGTGTTGCTTCTGAATGTTCAGGGATAGTTCCACCATCAAAATGGTCTGTGCCTCGGGTTTGTGGAGAACCTGGCTGCCATTCCAACGCACAGTGTCCAACAACAGCATGGCTGTTGTGGAAGAGTGTAGAAGAGGTGCAGGGGCCAATTGTATAGGCCTGGAGGGCAAAGCAGCAATTCACAGATGACTCCTAGACCTTGAGATCTGATGGGGTTTGGCCTGCTGGGTTTCAGATTTGTTTGGGACCCGTAGCCCCTGTTTTCCTTTCCGTTTCCCCCTTCTGGAATGGGGATTTTTATCCTGTGCCTGTCTCAGCATTGTGTCTTGGAAACAAATAACTTGTTTTCTAGGTTTCACTGGTCCATCAGACAGAGAGGAATTTTGACCACACTCATAACTGATTTTGATGAGACTTTGTTCTTAATATTTTTATTGAAAAACTTAAGCCTTTTGAGATGTTGTGATGGAATGAATGTATTCTGCATGTGGGAAAAACATGTTTTTTGGGGGGTCCAGAGGGCAAATTGTGGTAGGTTGAATTATGTACCCCAGAAAAACATGTTCTTAATCATTGCTGTGGGTGTGAACCCATTGTAAATAGGATCTTTTAAAAGTGTTTTTGGTTTTGTTTTGTTTGTTTTGTTTTGTTTTGAAGTACTGGGGGCCAGGAATTGAACCTGAGCCACGCTGAGCCACATCGGGTCCCCTGAGTTGGTTTTTTCATTTGTTTTGCTTGTTTTTTTTTTTGTTGTTTGTTTGTTTTTTATGAGGCACTGGGAACTGAACCCGGGACCTCCCGTGTGGGAAGCAGATGCTCAATTGCTTGAGCCACATCAGCTCCCAGTGTTATTTTTTTTTTTTAACTTCATGTTTATTTTGTGTTAATTTTTTGTTTTGTTTCTGTTTTTATTTCTGTGTTTTCTTTTTGTTTCATATTTTTTTATCTTTTTTATTTCCAAGTATTATTTCTAATTAAGGTTTTGCAAAGAGATTCAGGTTGGGCTTTAATCCAGGTAACTTGAGCCCTGTATAAGCAGAATGGAACTCAGACAGAAGCCCATTTAATCTTTTTTTTCTTCCATTGTTGGTGATTTTGATGTCATGTCTAAAAATCCATTGCTCACACACCTGGCATATAGGTAGGCCAGAGGCTCCAGTCTCTGGAAGTATACCTAAAAACTCCAGCATCACATATAGGTTTGAATAGAAGGGACTGATGAACCATGTGCAGGGAGGACTTATTTGAGTCCAATTCTGTCATTCTCAGGAGCACAGATTCCAAAATAGAGCCCACTGACAAGGCGTCAGTCTCTGGGGCTATCCCCCCTTATATAGGACCTGGGTGTCTCCAGAGCTCTCAGGAGGCCCCTCTGTGTGGGGTGATAGGCACTTTGATGTTCTATGAGCTCCTACTGAGGTGTGCGTAAACGTTACCTCTGGGATGACCTCCCGACTCTCTTTGAAGTCTCTTAGCCACTTGAACTCATTTGTCTTTACCTTTTCCCCCTTTTATTCAAGGTCTTTTTCCAGTTGTGTTGCCAGTTGGCACTTGGTATTAATCCCTCGTTGCCAGGGAGGCTCATGCCCCGGAGTCATGTCCCACATTGGGGGGAAGGTAATGCAATCATATGCTGAGTTTGGCTTAGAGAGAGGCCACATTTGAGCAACAAGGAGGCTCTCAGGTGGTAACCCTTAGGCACCCCATAACAGTAAGCTCAGTTTCAGTTACAAGAGCACAGACTCATAAGGGTAGTCATCAATGAAAAGAACTCATCAGTGGGTCATCCTCTTTTGACAGACACTGTCCCTGCACTCAGAGGACTATTGCTGCTCCCTTGGAGACTGTGGCAGAGCTCTCCAGGCTAGGAATTCAGATTCCCTCATTTATTGTGTGATTGTCCACCCATCGTGACCATGCCCTATCTTTTGATCTTTTGAACAATTTTGTATATCTTTCATGTATATTCGGATGAACTAACTCCCATGAATCCCCCCTCCCAGACACCCCCCACCAATAATCCCCTGCAGTACCCGTTGTAACCCTTCTGTGATCCAAATCTTCCATGAACATGTAGTCCATAAAATAATCAAATACACTTAATAGGAAAAAGAAACAACTATGATAAGCTTACATGCAAGAGACAAACATAAGGAAACTCAGGGGAAAAAAAACACAACAAAAAACAATCAAACAAACAAAACAAAACAAAACAAAAACAAAACAAAATATGGTGATTCTAGCAATGGAAGAAATTATAACAATGAGGTGGAGCCAGTGGCCACTGGACACTTTCGGGGCAGAGAGGGGATGTGCAGTTGAAATACAGGGACTTTTTCGGGATTTGGAGGTTGTCCTGAGTGCCGTTATGGCAACGGATGTAGGCCATTTTAAATCAGCACACACCATTCAGAACTGTGTGGGAGAGAGTGTGGTCTACGATGTGAACTGTGGTCTATGGTTGATGGCAAGGCCCCCAGGATGTGTAAGTCCATTGAGGGTGATGGGCCACACTTGTGGGAGATGTTTGTGTGGGATGTGGTGGGAGGTGTGGGAGGTGGGGAGCATGGGAATCCCGGTAGGTTCCGTGTAATATTTAGGTAATCTAAGCACCTCTTAAAAAAAAAAAAAAATATATATATATATATATATATAAAACATTTTTGTAAGCAAATGCACATATATGCATATATATTTATATATCATCTTACAAATATTGGTATATATTGTGAAAATTTTGACTTTTACCCACAATTAAAAAAAAACAAAAAAAAAATCCATTGCTAATACAAGGTCCTGAAGATATTTCTCTATGTTTTCTTCTAAGCTCTTATTTTTAGTGTGTTGATCCATTTTGAATTAATTTTTGTATATGGTGAGAGGTAAAGGTCCACCTTCCTTTGCATATGGATATCCAGTTTTCCCATTTTTTGAAGAGCCTCTTCTTTCTCCATTCATTGAGCTTGGCTCCCTTATTGAAAATCATCTGGCCATAGATGTAAAGATTTATTTCTGGACTCTCAGTTCAATTCCATTGATCCATATGTGTGTCTTTAAACCAGTACCACACTATTTTGATTACTGTAGCTTTATAGTAAGTTTTGAAATCAGGAAATGTGAGTCCTCCAACCTTGTTTTTCTGTTTCAAGATTGTTTTGGCTTTTCCCCTGCAATTCCATATGAATTTGAGGATTAGTTTTTCCATTTCTGGAAAAAAAAAAAAAGGCTGCTGGAATTGTGATAGAGGTTCCATTGAATTTGTAGATTGCTTAAGTATTCTTGACATCTTAACAATATTAAATCTTTCAATCCATAAATACAGGATGTCTTGCCATTTATTTAGGTTGTTAATTCTTTTCAGTAATGTTTTATACTTTTCATGTACAAGTCTTTCACCTCCTTGTTTAAATGTATTTCTAAGTATTTTATTCTTAGATGCTCTTGTAAATGGAATTATTTTCTTAACGTCCATTTCAGATTGTTTGTTACTGGTTATATAGAAATATAACTGACTTTTTTTTTTTTCTTTAAAAATTTTTTAAAAATATTTTTATTTTTTTATTGACGTATATCACTCATACATGAACATACATAAACAATAAATGTATAGTAATAGTTGTGAACTTACAAAACAAACATACATAGCATCATACAGGGCTCTCATACCTCACCCTACCACCAATACATTGCATTGTTGTTAAACATTTTTAACTAATGTTTAAAAAGCATCCTCAAAATATTGCCACTAACCAAAGTATTTTACCCCAACCCACCCTATTATTATTATTTTTATATCATTTATACATGAACATACATAAATAATTGTATAGTAAAAGCTGTGAACTTACAAAGGAGACATTCATAACATCATACTGGGGTCCCATACATCAACCCTTCACCACCTTGCATTGTCATGAGACGTTTTTTACAAATTATGAAAGAATATTGCCAAAATCTTACTACTAATTATGGTCCTTATTTTACATTTGGTGTATTTTTCCCCAAACCCACCCTATTATTATTTTTAAAATATATTTTTATGACAGAAGTTGTAAACTTACAAATCAATCATGCACATGTGCAGAATTCCCAAACAACACTCCTCTATCAACACACCACACCCCGGTGGATTATGAGATTATGAGATAAATGAGATATATCATCTGATTATTATTATCAGGTCCACAGTGTACATTTGGCACATATTTTTCATACTCCCCCATTATCAACACAGTACATCTTTACATAGATGCAAGAATATTACATTATTACTGTTAACCACAGTCCATAGGTCACTCCAGTTGTATTTTTCCCATGCTTCTCCACATTCCCACCACCCTGCAATGCTGATGTACATCTGCTCTAGCTCACAGAGACACTCTTGAATCTGTACCATCAACCACAATTTTCATCCACCTCTGGGTTTACTGTGCTAGACAGTCCCTAGATTATTCTCTAGCTTTCTGTCAGTTGGCATTAACATCCCTAGACTACCATTTTCAGCCACATCCCCATTTATAGACCAGCTGTTACTCACTATAATGTGTTACCATCAACTCTGTACATTCCCACACTTTTACAGTAAAGCTAATTAAATCTTCTACATACATTAAATATCAGTAGTCCATCTCAGTCCTCCTCTTATCTCCTTTAAGAATCCACCACCTACCACCAGGTTGTGAAGATATTTTCCTACATTTTCTTCTAGAAGATTTATGGGTTCTTGCTTTTATGTTTAGGTACTTGATTCATTTTGAGATAATTTTTGTATAAGGTGTGAGATAGGGGTCCTCTTTCCTTCTTTCACTATGGATATCCAATTTTCTCAGCACCATTTGTTGAATGGACTGTTTTGGCCGAGCTGGGTGGATTTGACAGGCTAGTCAAAAATCACTTGACCATAGATGTAAGGGTCTGTTTTTTAAACCATCAGTTCGGTTCCATTGGTCTATGTGTCTGTCTTTATGCCAGTACCATGATGTTTTTACCACTGTAGCTAGGTAATAAGACTTAAAGTCTGGAAATGAGAGTCTTCCAACTTCACTTTTCCTTTTTAAGATGTTTCTGGCTATTCAGGACCCATTACCCTTCCAGAAAAATTTGATAATCGTGTTTTAAAATTTATTTTTAAAATGCTGGTGGAATTTTTATCAGGATTGCCTTGAATCTGTACATCAATTTGAGTAGAATTGACATCTTAATGATATTTAGTCTTTCAATCCATGAGCATGGAATGTTCTTCCAATTAATTAGGTCTTTTTAAAATTTCTTTTAACAATGAGTTGTAGTTTTCTGAATATAAGTGCTTTAAATCATTGGTTAAGTTTATTCCTGAATATTTGGGTTTTATCTGTCCTATTTTATTTTCACCACTCTTTTGACACTTTTAGTTATTTTATTGATATAATCTTCATTTCTAGACTCTCTTCTAAGCCTCTCTCTCCTGTCTTTTCTTTCCAGGCCGTAGCACACCCTTTAGTATTTCCTGCAAAGCAGATCTCTTGGTTACAAACTCTCAGTTTCTGTTTATCTGTGAATATTCTAAACTTGCCCTCATTTTTGAAAGACAGTTTTGCCAGATATAAGATTCTTGGCTGGAAGTTTTTCTCTTGTAGTATCTTAAATATATCATACCACTGTCTTCTTGACTCCATGGTTTCTGGTGAGAAATCATCACTAATCTTACTGGGTATCTCATACATTATGCATTGCTTTTCTCTTGTTGCTTTCAGAATTCTCTCTGTCTTTGGCATTAGACATTCTGATTAGTATGTGTCTCGGAGTTGGTCTATTAGGATTTTCTTGGATGGGAGTACGTCGTGCTTCTTGGACATGGATATCTATGTCCTTCAATAGGGTTGGGAAATTTTCTACCACTATTTCTTCAAATATTCCTTCTGCCCCTTTCCCCTTCTCTTCTCCTTCTGGGACGCCCATGACATGTATATTTGCATGTCTCTTGCTATCCTTTAGTTCCCTGAGATCTTGTTCAAGTTTTTCCAATCTTTTCTTCATCCGTTCTTTTATATGTTCACTTTCAGAGGCCAGTTTTTCAAGCTCACCAATCCTTTCTTCTGCCTCCTCAAATCTGTTATTATAAGATTCCAGTGTATTTTAGATTTCATTTATTGCACCTTTCATTTCCATAAGATCTGCTATTTTTCTATGTATACTTTCAAATTCTTCTTTGTGCTCATCCAATGTCTTCTTAATATCCTTAATTTCTTTAGCCATCTCATTGAATTTATTAAGATTTGTTTGAACATCTATGATTAGTTGTCTCAGCTCCTTTATGTCATCTGGAGGCTTATCTTGTTCCTTTAACTGAGCCATATCTTCCTGTTTCTTGGTGTGGATTGTAATTTTTTGTTGCTGTCTTGGCATCTGGCTTACTAGAGTATTTATTCTGGGTGCAGTTTTTCTCTTTGGCTTAGGGCTTCCTGCTCTTCTCCATTGCTCGTTGTATAGTAGGAGCCAAGGATGTAGTTGGTGCTGTAAGCTGTGGAGGCTCAAGCTACCCTCATTGCCCCAAGGACCAATGAAGCTTTCTCCCAACTTTCTCCTTTGCCAGGGGTAGGGACAGAGCCTGTGGAATAGTCCAAGTCATGCAGGCCTAGACTGTAGTTGCCTAGAGAGACTGATGAAGCTTCACACCTCTTTCTCCCCTGCCTGGGGCGGGGATGGAGCTGCAGGTGTGGGCAGCAGTCTATGCACTGCAGGTCCAAGATGACCTCAGTTGCCCTGGTAGACTTCTAATTATTCAGTCTGTGCCAGCTAAGTGTACCTACAGTTACCTGGATAGGCTGGTGCAGGGCCCCCAGCTTCCTCCCTGCTAGAGGTGGGGCTGAAGCCTAGGCTAGGGCTGCAGGCCAGTCTGGGTGAAAGAAACCTGTCTCTACGTCACTGTGATTTTTCAGTCAGCCCGGCTTCCCCTCAGGCTGGGGGTGGAGCCAAAATGGCCGCTACTGGCCTCCTTCTGACTTGGACAGGCTCAGACTTTAGCTGTTCTGAGGATTATACTTTAGCCTGCCGAATTTACTAGTAAGTAGCTGAAGTTGGTGCCCAACCATCTCTTCCTCCCCCGTTTTGGGAAGTGGAGCTTCCAATTCCAGCCGCGGAACAGCTCCCGGGGCGGCTTATGCCTCCATGGAGGATGGACACCGGCCTCCGTGCTGTGGAGGGCTCTACTTAGGAATCTTCTCTGCAGATGGGCAGTGTCCTCCTTCCGTTCTTTCAAGGATGTTGCAGGATGCACTTCTGGAGCCCCCAAACAAGTGCTCCTGGAGCCCCCAGCAAGTGCTCTAGATAGCTCTGGGTGATCATCAACTGCCCCATAGCAGGAGCTGATTCTCAGAGCTCTTTATTCTGCCACCATCTTATCATGTGTTGTTCCTATAACTGACTTTTGCATATTGATCCTGTGCCCTGCCACTGTGCTGAATTAATTTATCATCGCTAATAGTTTTGTTGTGGATTTTTCAGGATTCTTTCTATGTAGAAACATGCCATCTCTAAGTAGGGAGAGCTTTACTTCTTCCTGTCTAATTTGGATGACTCTTCTTTTTTTATCTTGCCTTATTTTTCTGGCTAGAACTTCCATAAAATGCCGCATAACAGTGGTGACAGTGGGCATCCTTTTCTTGTTACTGATTTTAGGGTGAAAGCTTTCAGTCTTTCACCACTGAATATAATGATTGCTGTGGATTCTTCATCAATGTCTTTTATTAATGAAAAGTAGTTCCCCTCTATTCTTAGTTTTCTGCATGTTATTATCATGAAAGGATGCTGGATTCTGGAAAATGCCTTTTATGCATCAATTGAGATGATCATATGTGTTTTTCCTTTCTAATAATGTAGTATATTACATAGAAGTCTTATTTTGAACCACCTTTACATTGCTGGGATAAATCCCATGGGGCGTAATCTTTATAATGTATGGTTGGATTTGGTTTGTCAGTATTTTGTTGAGGATTTTTGAATCTATATTTATAAAAGATATTGGTCTGTAATTTTCTTTTCTCAGGCTGTCTTTATCTGGGTTTGTTATCTTGATATTGCTGGCCTCATAGAATGAATTAGGAAGTGTTCTCTCCTCTATCTTTTGGAATAGTTTAGAAGGATTGTTACTAATTTCTCTTTAAATTCCTGGTAGAATTCAGCAGTGAAGCCATCACGTCCAGGTTTTTTTCTTTCTTGGGAGGTTTTTGTAAAATGTATTTTTTATTACAGAAGTTGTGAACTTATAAAACAATCATGCGTGTGTGTGGAATTCCCATACAACACCCCTTCACCAACACACCACTCTGTTGTGGAACATTTGTTACAGATTTTGAGATAATATCATCAGACTATTACCACTAACTATGGTTGATAGTGTACATTTGGCATATTTTTTTCCATATCCCCCCCCCCCCAATTAGTAATATAGTACATCTTTGGCATTGATGCAAGAATCTTACAATATTGCTATTAACTACAGTTCATATGTTACATTAATTGTATTTTTTCCATGCTTCTCCACATTCCCACCACCCTGCAATAGTGATGTACATCCATTCTAGTTCACAGAAGGACATTCTGGCATTTGTACTATCAACCACAATTCTCACCCAGCTCTGGGTTCACTGTGTTATTCAGTCTCTAGATTATTCTCTAGCTTTCTTTTAATTGACATTTACATCCCTAGACTACCCTTTTCAGCCCAATTTATAAACCAGCTGCTACTCACTATAATGTGTTACCATCAACTCTATCCATTTCCACACTTTTATGGTCAAGTTAATTAAAGCTTCTACATATATTAAGCATCAGTAGTTCTTCTCAACACTCCTCTTATCTCCTAATAACCTACACTCTAGGTTTTAACTCCATGTGTTTATTCTTCATATTTAGTTCATATTAGTGAGACCATGCAGAATTTGTCCTTTTGTGTCTGGCTTATTTCACTCAGCATAATGTTGTCAAGTTTCATCCACGTTATCATATGTGTCCCAATTTCATTTCTTACCGGAGCATAGTATTTCATCATATGTATATATCACATTTTGTTGATACATTCATTGGCTGATGGACAATTGGGTCATTTTCATCTTTTGGCAATTGTGAATAACACCGCTATGAATATTGGTGTACAGATGTATGCTTGTATCACAGTTTTCAGTTCTTCTGAATATATTCCTAGTAGAGGAATTGCTGGATCAGATGGCAGTTCTATGTTTAGCTTTCTGGGGAACCACCAAACTGCCTTCCACAGAAGCTGCACCATTTCACAATCCCTCCAACGGTAGAGCAGTGTTCCTATTTCTCCACATCCTCTCCGGCACTTATTGTTTTCCTTTTTTTAAAAAAAATAATGGCCATTCTATGTGGTGTGAGATGATAGCTCATTGTTGCTTTGATTTGCATAGCTAGTGATATGGAATATTTTTTCATGTGCTTTTTGGCCATTTGTATTTCCTCTTTGGAGAAATGTCTATTTAAATCTTTTGCCCATTTTTAAATTGGGTTGCTTTCTCTTTTATTGTTGATTGTATGATCTCTTTATAAAGAATGGAAAACAAACCCTTATCGGATATGTAGTTTCCAAATATTTTCTCCCATTGCGTGGGCTGCCTTTTCACCTTCTTGGTGAAGTCCTTTGAATCACAAAAATGTTTAAGTTTAAGGAGGTCCTATTTATCCATGTTTTCCTTTGTTGCTCATGCTTTCAGTGTAAGGTTTAAGAGAGTACCACCTATCACCATGTCTTAAAGATGTTTTCCTACATTTTATTCTAGGAGCTTTATGGTTCTTGCTTTTATATTTAGGTTTTTGATCGATTTTCAGTTAATTTTTAGATAAGGTGTGAGATAGGGGTTGTATTAGTCAGCCAAAGGGGTGCTGATGCAAAGTACCAGAAATCTGTTGGTTTTTATAAAGGGTATTTATTTGGGATAAAAGCTTACAGTCACAAGGCCCTAAAGAGTCCGACTCAAGGTTACTTCCTCACCCAAAGTAGGTTGCCACATGTTGAAGTAAGATGGCAGGCAACATCTGCGAGGGTTCAGCCTTCCTCTTTCCTCTTAAGGTTCCGTGGGCCCAGCTTCTTCTTTTTTTTTTTTTTTCTGCATTTTTTTTTTACTTTATTTTGTACATTTAATAATTGAAAATATAAACAATTAAAAACTAAAAAGTAAACATATATGAATAAATATATACATTTCTCAATTAAATGTAATGGATAAATAACATTTTTTTAAAATCAAACAATATGTTACACAATATATTTGATTCATAGTAATGCTTTCATACAGTATTTGTCCTTTTGTGTCAGGCTTACTTTGCTCAATATAATGTCCTCCAGGTTCATCCATGTTGTCATATGCTTTACGACTTCATTTCTTCTTACAGCTGCATAATATTCCATCGTGTGAATAGACCACAGTTTGTTTATCCATTCATCTGTTGATGGACACCTGGGTTGTTTCCAGCTTTTGGCAATGGTGAATAATGTGGCTATGAACATCGGTGTGCAGATGTCTGTTCGTGTCACTGCTCTCAGTTCTTCTGGGTATATACCCAGTAGTGGTATTGCAGGGTCACATGGCAAGTCTATATTCAACTTATTTAGGAACTGCCAAACAGTCCTCCATAGTGGTTGTACCATCCTGCATTCCCACCAACAGTGAAGAAGTGTTCCTATCTCTCCACATCCGCTCCAACACTTGTAGTTCTCTGTCTTTTTTTTAAAGATTTTATTTATTTATTCATTTATCCCCCTCTTGCTGCTCGTGCTCGCTGGGTCAGCTAACCACGCCTTACGAGCGGGCTTGCCTTCACCAGGAGGCCCCGGGAACCGAACCCGGGGCCTCCCATATGGTAAACGGGAGCCCTACTGATTGAGCCACAGTCGCTTCCCTCTCTGTCTTTTTAATAGTGGCCATTCTGATAGGTGTGAAATGATATCTCATTGTAGTTTTGATTTGCATTTCCCTAATCATGAGTGATGTTGAGCATTTCTTCATGTGTTTTTTTTTTTTTTTTTTGCCATTTGTATTTCTTTGGAGAAATGTCTATTCAAGTCTTTGGCCCATTTTTAAATTGGGTCATTTGTCTTTTTATTGTTGAGCTGTAACATCTCTTTATATATCCTGGATATTAAACCCTTATCAGATATGTGATTTCCAAATGTTTTTCCCCATTGAGTTGGCTGCCTTTTCACCCTCTGACAAAGTCCTGTGAGGTGCAAAAGTGTTTAATTTTGAGGAGGTCCCATTTATCTATTTTTTCTTTTGTTGCACATGCTTTGGGTGTAAGGTCCAAGAAATCGCCACCTACTACAAGATCTTGAAGATGTTTCCCTACATTTTCTTCTAGTAGTTTTATGGTCCTGGCTTTTATATTTAGATCTTTGATCCATTTTGAGTTGATTCTTGTAAAGGGGGTGGAATAGGGGTCCTCTTTCATTCTTTTGGTTATAGATATCCAGTTCTCCCAATACCATTTGTTGAAGAGAATGTTTTTTTCCCATCAGCGTGGGCTTGGTAGGTTTGTCAAAAACCAGTTGATTGTATAGGTGAGGGTATATTTCTGGATTCTCAATTCTATTCCACTGATCGATATGTCTATCTTTATGCCAGTACCATGCAGTTTTGACCACTGTAGCTTTGTAATATGTTTCAAGGTCAGGCAGTGAAATTCCTCCCACGTCACTCTTCTTTTTTAGAATGCTTTTGGCTATTCTGGTGCACTTACCCTTCCAGATGAATTTGGTAATTGCCTTCTCTAATTCTGTAAAGTAAGCTGTTGGGAGTTTGATTGGTATTGCATTGAATCTATTAACCAGTTTGGGCAAGATTCATATCTTCATGATATTTATTCTTCCAATCCTTGAACACAGAATGTCTTTCCATTTGTTTAGGTCTTTTAAAATTTCTTTTAGCATTGTTTTGTAGTTTTCTGCTTATAGGCCTTGTACTTCTTTGGTTAAATTAACTCCTAGGTATTTGAGTCTTTTTGTTGCTATTGAAAATGGAATTGCCCCGCTGATTTCCTCCTCAGGTTGTTCAGTACTAATGTACAAAAACATTACTGATTTTTGCGTGTTGATCTTGTATCCCGCCACTTTGCTGAACTCATTTATTAGTTCAAGTAGCTTTGTTGTGGATACTTCAGGATTTTCTAAGTACAGGATCATGTCATCTGCAAACAGTGAGAGTTTTACTTTTTCTTTTCCTATTTGGATGACTTTAATTTTTTTTTTCTTGTCTAATTGCCCTAGCTAGAACTTCTAGTACAATGTTGAATAACAGGGGTGACAGTGGGCTCCTTGTCTTGTTCCTGATCTTAGAGGGAAAGCTTATAACCTTTCCCCATTGAGTATGAT
>JAKSZT010054517.1:0-12743 GCA_026826555.1 Tolypeutes matacus | reverse complement strand
GTTTTGTCAGAGTTTGTCTCATATTTTGGGGCACCCTGGTTAGGTGCAAAGATATTTATGACTGTTATATCTTCCTGGAGGATCATCCCTTTTATTAATATATAATGGCCTTCCGCATCTCTTATCACTTTTTTGCATTTGAAGTGTGTTTTGTCTGATATTGGTATAGCTACCCCTGCTCTTTTCTGTTTACTTTTCGCATGGAGTATCTTTTTCCAACCTTTTACTTTCAGCCGGCTTGTATCCTTGTGTCTGAGGTGAGTTTCTTGTAAGCAGCATATGGATGGCTCATGTTTTTTTATCCATTCTGTCAGCCTGTATCTTTTGATTGGGGAATTTAATCCATTCACATTCAATGATATTACTGAAAATGCACTGTTTATTTCCTCCATTTTATTCTTTGGTTTTCATATGTCATCTTGTTTTTGTCTCTTTTTACTCATTTGGTTATCCTTTCTGCTATTCTTTCTTCTATACTCTCCTCCAAGCCTCTCTCTCCTGTCTTTTTCTTTCAGGTTCTAAGTCTTCCTTTAGTATTTCCTGTAAAGGTGGATTCTTTTTTGCAAACTCTTTTAGTTTCTGTTTGTTTGTGAATATTTTATACTCACCTTCATATTTGAAGGACAGTTTTGCTGGATAAAGAATTCTCGGCTGGCAGTTTTTCTCTTTCAGTTTCCTAATTGTATCATACCACTGTCTTCTTGCCTCCATGGTTTCTGAAGAGAAATCTGCACTAAGCTTACTGGACGTCCCATATACCTGATTGTTTGCTTCTCTCTTGCTGCTTTGAGAATTTTCTCTTTATCTTTGACATTTGACATGCTGAGTAGTATGTGTCTTGGCGTAGGTCTATTTGGATTAATTCTGATTGGGGTACGGTGTGCTTCTTGGACATGTAAGTTCATTTCCTTCATGAGAATTGGGAAATTTTCAGCTATTATTTCCTCAAATACTCTTTCTGCTCCTTTTCCCTTCTCTTTCCCTTCTGGAACTCCCATGACACCTATGTTGTGTTTTGTGTTGTCGTTCAACTCTCTGAGCCCCTGCTCATTTTTTTTCCATTCTTTTCTCTCTCTGTTCTTTTCTCTCTTCAATTTTAGCTGCTCTGTCTTTGGTATCACTTATTCTTTCTTCTATCATTTCGAGTTTGCTGTTGTATACCTCAAATGTGTTTTTGACCCCACTTATTGTGTCTTTCTTTCCCATGAACTCCCTTACTTTTCTGTTCAGGATTTCAAATTCTTCTTTGCATTCGCTCAATGTCTTCTTGATGTCATTTATCTCTTTAACTATATTGTCTTTCATCTCATTAATTTGATTTTGGAAATTTGTGCTCATCTCACTGATTAGTTCTCTCAAAATCTGCATGTCTTCTTGGACTTTGATGTATTCCTTTTCTTGGGCCATGTCTTCTAATTTCTTAGTATGGCTCTTAATCTTTTGCTGGTGCTTAGGCATCTGGTTAGGATGTAGTTTACTCAGATGTTCAATCTCTTTCTCTTTTATAGGGAGTTGTTTGATGACTGTTTCAATCTCTTTACTTGTGATTGGTTTGTTGCAGTCTTCTCTTTCTTCTAGGGTTTATGTAGGTTGTTCATACATTCCTAGGACTTTTTGCATTTTGTCTGTATTGTCTAGTTTGTTGGTGTACAGTTGTTCATAGTGTTCTCTTAGGATCTCTTTTATTTTTGAGGGGTCAATAGAAATGTCCCCATTTTCATTATTTTATTTTATTTATTTGCATCTTATCTCTTTTTTTTCTTTGTCAGTCTAGCTAAGGTTTTGTCAATTTTGTTAAACTTCTCAAAGAACCAACTTTTGGTTTTGTTAATTCTTTTTTTTTTCTTCTCAATTGCATTTTTTCTGCTCTGATCTTTGTTATTTCATTCCTTCTACTTGCTTTGGGAATAGTTTGCTCTTCTTTTTCTAGTTCTTCCAGCTGTATAGTTAAATCATTGATTTTGGCTCTTTCTTCTTTTGTAAGGTAAGCATTGAGGGCTATAAATTTCCCTCTCAGCACTGCCTTCCCTGCATCCCATAAGTTCTGATATGTGATAGTCTCATTTTCATTTGAGGTATTTATTGATTTCTCTTGCAATTTCTTCTGTGACCCACTGATCATTTAAGAGTGAACTTTCCCTTTTTTGATTGCTTATTGATTTCTAACTTTATTCCATTATTATCAGAGAAAGTTCCTTGTATAATTTTGATCTTGTTGAATTTATTGAGATTTGTGACCCAACATATGGTATATCATGGAGAAAGATCCGTAAGCACTTGAAAAGAACATATATTCTGCAGTTTTGGGGTGCAATGTTCTGTATATGTCTAATAGCTTTAGTCCATTTATCATATTATTCAAGCTCTCTGTTTCTTTACTGATCCTCTGCCCAAATGTTCTATCCAATACTGAGAATGGTGTATTGAAGTCTCCAGCTATTATTGTTGAGACATCTGTTTTGCCCTTCAGTTTTGCCTGTGTTTTCCTCATGTATCTTGGAGCATCTTGGTTTGGTGCATATACATTTATGATTATTTCTTCCTCATGAATTGCCCCTTTTATTAATATATAATTTATTTCCTGTCTCTAATAAAAGTTTTGCTTTTAAAGTCTATTTCATCCAATATAAGTATAACTATTCCAGCTTTTTTGGGGTGAGGGCTTACTGCATGTGTGGAATATCTTTTTCCAGCCTTTCCCTTTTAATCTATTGGTATCCCAATGGTTTCTAAGAAATTAGCACTTAATCTTTTGGGGTATCCCTTGTATGTTATCCACTGCTTTTCTCTTGCTCCTCTTAGAATTCTTTGTCCTTGGCATTTGACATTCTGATTAGTATGTGTCCCAGAGTTGGTCTATTTGGATTTATTTGGATGGGAGTACATTGTGCTTCTTGGACACGGATATCTATGTCATTCAATAGGATTGGGAAATTTTCTAACATTATTTCTTCAAATATTTCTTCTGGCCCTATTCCCTTCTCTTTTCCTTCTGGGACACCCATGTCACATATGTTTGCACATCTCTTATCGTCATTTATTCCCCTGAGACTCAGTTCTATTTTTTCCATTCTTTTCTTCATCTGTTCTTTTGTATGTTCACTTTCAGAAGCCATGTGTTCAAGCTCACTGATCCTTTCTTCTGCGTCCTCAAATCTGCTGTTACATGCCTCCAGTATATATTTTATTTTATTTATTTTGCCTTTCATTCCCATAATAGCTCCTATTTTTTAATGTAAGCTTGTGCTCACTCATTGTCATCTTAATATCCTTAATCTCTTTAGCCATCTCATTGAATTTATTAAGGAGATTTGTTTGAACATCTATGATTAGTTGTCTCAACTCCTTTATGTCATCTGGAGGCTTATCTTGTTCCTTTAACTGGGCCATATCTTCCTGTTTCTTGGTGTGTATTTTAACTTTTTGTTGGTGTCTTGGCATCTGGTTTACTAGAGTATTTATTCTGGGTGCAGTTTTTCTCTTTAGTTTAGGGCTTTCTTACCCTTTCTCCCTTGCTGGTTGCATAATAGGAGTCGAGGATGTAGTTGGTGCTGTAAGCTGTGGAGGCTCAAGCTGTCCTCGTTGCCCCAGGGACTGATGAAGCTTCTCCCACCTTTCTCCTCTGCCAGGAGTAAGGACAGAGCTGCAGCCGTGTAGAATAATCCAAGTCATGCAGGTCAGGTATGTCTGTAGTTGCCCAGATAGACTGATGAAGCTCCACGTCCCTTCCTCCCTTGCCTGGGTTGGGGATGGAGCTGTAGGTGTTGGCAGCAATCTATGCCATGCTGGTCTAAAATGACCACTGTTGCCCAGGTAGACCAGCGTAGCACCGGCCCCCCTCCTCCCCTGCCAGGGTTGGGGATGGGACCTCCAGAGTATCCAAAAATCTAATCCATGTGGGCCAAATGCGCCTGAGTTGCCCTGAAGGGCTGAGGAAGTATTGTCCCTTTTGCCCTTTAGGGGTGGGGATGGAACCACAGGCGCCTGACAGTTCAGTCCGTGTAAGCTGAAAGTGCCCGCCATTGTCTGGGGAGGCTCAGGAAACATCAGCCCCCTCTTATCCTATTGGGGGTTGTGGGTGGATCCACAGGTGCCCAGCAGTCCAGTCAGTACAGGCTGAAAGTGCCTGCCATTGCCCGGAAAGACTGAGAAAACATAGCTCCCCTCCTATCCTACTTGGGGGCGGAGATGGAATTACAGGTGTTCATCTATTCAGTCTGTGTAAGGCTGGGGAAAGCCCGCCCCCCTCCTATCCTATTGGGGTTTGGGGATGGAGCTCCAAGTGTCTGACTATTCAGTTTGTGCCAGCCAAAAGCACTTGCAGTTTCCTGGAGAGGCTGGTGTAGGTCCCCCCAGCTTCTTCCCCGCTGGAGGTGGGGCTGCAATCCTATCTGGGTGGAAAGAAGTTGGTCCCTATGGTCAGTGTGATTTTCAATCATCCCTGCTTCCCCTCATGCCAGGGACAAGTTAAAATGGCAGCTACTGGCCTAATTCCAACTTGGACAAGTTCAAACTTTAGCTGTTTTTAGGATTATACTTTAGGCAGCAGAGTTTACTAATCAGTAGCTGAAGTTGGTGGCCAACTGTCTCTTCCTCCCCCGTTTTTGGGAAATGGACCTTCCAACTCCAGCCACAGAATAGCTCCCAAGGTGACTTGTGCCTCCAGTGGAGGATGGGCACTGGCCTCTGCCTTGTGTCTACTCATGCAACTTCACTGCAGACGGACAGTCTCCCCCTTCCATTCTTTCAAGGATGTTTCAGGATGCTCTTCTGGTTTTCCAGGCCCCCCAAACAGGTGCTTTAGATAGCTCTGTTTAGATTACTAGCTGCCCTGTAGGATTCTTGGAATGCCTTACTCGGTGGCCATCTTGCCCCTACCCATCCACTTGTACTCTCTTGGAAGGTTTGTTTTTTTTTTTTTTTTTTTTTTAGGTACCAGGGCAGCCAGTGCTCAACCATTGAGCCACTTGGGCTCCCCTGAGTTGGTTTTTTCATTTGTTTGCTTGTTGTTTATTTTTTTGTTTTTAGTAAGCGCTGGGAACCGAAACTGGGACCTCCCATGTGGGAAGCAGGTACTCAACTGCTTGAGCCACATCTACTCCCCACTTTTTTTATTATTAGTTCAATTTCTTTCTTCATTATGGGTCTACTGAGATTTTGCATTTCTTCTTGAATCAGTTTAGGAACTTAGGAATTTGTCCATTTCATTTTAGCTATCTAATTTGTTAGTGTCCAGTTGTTTATAATATTCTCTATAAATCCTGTTGTACTTCTCTAATGTTGGTAGTAATATCCCCACTTTTCCCCCTGATTTTATTTATTTGTGTCCTCTTTTTCTTTTTTAGTCTGGCTAAAGGTTTGATAATTTTATTGATCTTTTCAAAGAAACAATTTTTGGTTTTGTATTTCTTTTTTTTTTTTTTTTTTTTTCCTATTCTCTATTTTATTTTTCTTTGCTCTAACCTTTACTAATTCTTTCCTTCTGGTAATTTTGGGTTTGGTCTGCTCTTTTTGTAATTCCTCTAGGTGTGAAGTTAGGTTATTGATTCTTTATCTTTCTTCTTTTTAAATATATACATTTAAAGGTATGAATTTTCCTCTGAGTGCTGCCCTTCTGCATTCTATTAGTTTTGGTATGTTGTGTTCATTTACATTTGTCTCTAAGTATTTTCTAATATCTCTTGTGGATTCTTCTTTGCATTGGTTGTTTAAGAGTATGTTTTTTAATTTAAACATATTTGTAAATTTTCTATTTATCCTTCATTTATTGATTTTAGCTTCATGCACTTACGGGTAAAGAAGATACTTCGTATGAGTTCAAGCTTTTACCACTTATTAAGATTTGATTTGTGGCCTAACATGTGCTCTATCCTGGAGAAAGATCCGTGTGTGCTTGAGATGAATGTGCATTTTGCTGTTTTTGTTTGGAGTGTTCTATATATATATGCATGTTAGGGTTAGGTGGTTTATAGTGCTGTTCAAGTCCACTATTTCCTTATTGATCTTCTGTCTAGATGTTGTAGCAGTTATTGAATGTGGTGTATTGACGTCTGCAACTATTATTGTAAAACTATTTCTCCCTTCGAGTCTGTCCATTTTTGCTTCAGATATTTTGGGGCTCTATTGTTAGGAGTGTGTGTGATTATAATTGATGTATCTTCTTGCTGAGTTGCATTCTATATTAATTTATAATATATTTCTTGATCTTGTGTGACATTTTTTTGACTTAATATCTATTTTGTCTGACAATAATATAGTCACCCTGTCTCTCTTTTGGTTGTCCTTTGCCTGGAATATCTTTTCCCACTTTACTTTCAAAATGGTTGTGTTTTTGTACCTAAGGTGAGTCTCTTATAGATAGTATATAGATGATGCATGTTTTTTCATCTAACCTGCCAATCTCTTTCTTTTAATAAGGGAGTAGATGTATTTCCATTTAAGGTAACAAGTATTAAGGAAATATTTACTTCTGATATTTAGCTATTTGTTTTCTGTATGTCTTATATGTTTTTCCCCCAATTACTCCACTACTGCCTTATTTATGTATTTAGTTGATTTTTTTTTTTGTAGTGTACCATTTAGGTTCCCTTCTTCTTTCTTTTTCTCTATTTTTTGTGATTTCCTTAGTGGTTACCTTTGTCATCCAATTAACATCTAAAACGATTAGTATTCTAATTTGAATAATAACAACTTAGTTTCAATAGTATACATATATTCTATTCCTATACATCTCTGTCCCTTCTCCTTTATAATGTTATTGTCTCCAATTACATCTTTATACATTGTATGCCCATTAGGATAGATTTTAATTATTGTTTTAAATATTTCCCCTTTAAGTCTTACAGGGGGAAACAAGCAGTTACAAATCAAAAGTACAATAATACAAGATTTTAATATTTACTTACATATTTACCTTTACAAATGTTCTTTATTTCTTCCTATGCCTTTGAGTTATTGTCTAGTGCCCTTTTTGTTTCAGCCTGGAAAATTTAGCATTTTTCATATAGCAGATCTTCTCATAATGAGCTACTTCATCTTTTATTTATCTTTAAATGTCTTAATTTCTCCTTCATTCTTTTTTCTTTTAAGATTTATTTATTTACTTTTATCCATTTTTATTCCCCCACCCACCCCCGTTTTTGCTGTTTTGTGTTGATTCACTGGGCAATCCTCTGTGTCTGTTTCCTGCTCTCTCTTCTCATCCTTCTTTTCCTGTCTTCGCCAGGATTCAATCCTGGGAAACTCCAATGTGGGAGAGAGGCATTCTGCCACCTGTGCCACCTTAATTCCTGTTTTTTCGGTGAGTCTCGTCTTGGCTCTCCCTTGTGTCACTCTCCTATTAAGTCATCATCTTGCTGCATGGTTTGGCAGGGCCTGGGGGCTCATCTGCTCACGGGGCCTGATGGCACGTCCACTCGCCAGACCTGGTGGTCTGCGCGCCTTCTATATTTCTCTTTATTTTACCAGGAGGTCCCAGGGATCGGACCCAGATCCCTCCATATGAGAAACGGACACCCAACCGTTTGAGCCACATCTGCCCCCTCTCCTTCATTCTTGAAGGATAATTTTGCTACATACACAATTCTTGACTGACAGTTTTTAAAGCACTTTAAATATGCCATCCTACTTTCTTCCAGCCTCCATGGATTCTGTGAGAAACTGACTGTTAATCTCTTGAGGATCTTTTGTGCATGACAAGTCACTTCTCTCTTGATGTTTTAAAAAATTTCTCTGTCTTTAGATTTTGATATTTCCAGTATCATGTGCCTTGGTGTAGATCTCTTTTGGTTTGGAGGTTTTTTTATATTCTTGGGTGTGTATATTCATATCTTTTGTCAAATTTGGGAAGTTCTTGTCCATTATTTCTTCAAATACATTTTCTGCCCCTTTCTCTATCTCTTATATTTCCAGGACTCCTATGATGCTTAGGTTGGTACACTTCCTGGTCCTTCAGGCTCTGTTAATTTTTCTTTCTACTTTTATCTTTCTGTTCCTCACACTGGATGATGTCAATTGTCTTGTTTTCAAGTTTGCTGATCCTTTATTCTGTCTGCTCTAAACAAAACCTTCTAGTAAGTTGATTTTATTTCTATTGTACTTTTTAGCTCCAGAATTTGTTTTGTTCCTTTTTATAATTTCTATCTATTTTCCGGATTTCCTTTACTTCTTAGTTCATGATTTCCTTTATTGAACATATTTAGACAGTTAATTTAATGTTTAGACAGTTAATTTAATGGTTTTTTAAATTTATTTAAAGATTTTATTTATTTATTCATTTATCCCCCCCTTGCTGCTTGTGCTCGCTGGGTCAGCTAACCACGCTGTGTGGGCGGGCTTGCCTTCACCAGGAGGCCCCGGGAACCGAACCCAGGGCCTCCCATATGGTAAACGGGAGCCCTACTGATTGAGCCACAGCCGCTTCCCTAATTTAATGTTTTTAACTAATAGTTCCACTGTACTGAATTATGCTTTCAGTCAAACTCATTTTTTCCTTGAGAAGCAGCCATAATTTCATGTTTCATTGTGTATTTTGTACATTTTTGTTAAGAACTGGACATTCTGAATATTAGGTTTTCGTAACTCTGGAAATCTACTTCTCCCACTCCTTTGGGATTATATATTTTCTTTTTTCTTTTTGAGAGCTGGAAGCACCACTTTGTAAATTTTCCAAACCATTTTTGCTCCCAAATGGGAAAAAAGAAAGAAAAAAGAAAAGAAAAAAATGTACTGTCTCTTTAAGACATTTCTGCCTTTTCTGTCTCTAGGGCTTGAAGCGATGGCTGCTGTCCATTCTAGCCCCCAAGTGAGCAAAAGCATTGATCAAAAGCAGTAATCAGGGCATCATTAACATGGCAATATAAGATATTTCCTTGAAAAGTCTCCCCTCAGAAGCAACTAATAAAAGGACAAATCCCACTTGCTTGGAACACTGGAGGATGATACAGACTGTAGAAGGACTCCACAAATGCTGAATCAAAGGGAAAAAAAACACCAAAAGAAAAAATAAAGTAGGAGATCTACAACCTGGACCTGCTGATCTGGACCCGCCCTCCCCCTTCCTCAGTCATATGCAGCTTAAGAGTCATATACATGCAGTAGGACCCAGGGACCTCCTTCCATGACTCAGACCACAGAGCCACTCAAAGCAGTGAGTTCGAACCTCACACACATCCAGGCACAGGGACCCAAGTCTGCAGAGACCCCGGGCAGAACACAAGCAGCTGGCAAGTGCATTCATATAAAAGCACCCTCAGAAAATAAAAGAGACCACAGCAGCCCATCAATTTTGATATGTTGTGTTCTCATTTTCATTCATCTCAAGATATTTACTGATTTCCTTTGTAATTTCTTCTTTGACTCATTGATTGTTTAAGAGTGTGTTCTTCAACTTCCATGTTTTTGTTGATTTTCCAGTTCTCTGCATGTTATTGATTTCCAGTTTCATTTCCTTGTGATCAGAGAAGTTGCTTTGTATGTTTTCAATCTTTTTAAATCTATTGAGACTTGTTTTGTGACCCAACATATGGCCTCCTTTTCTGTATAGTTGACCTTTTGTAATGTATGTGACCAATCCCTTTCTCATTTTTGTTTCTGTATATTTTAAAAATACTTTCTTTGTGGTTACCCTAGGGTTTATATTACACAACCTATGTCTATAAGATACCAATTTAGCTTCAATAGCATACACATTCTCTGCTCCTAGATCCCTACGTTTCCCCTTTACGTTGTTTTTGTCCCACATTAGCTCTTTTTTTCTTTTTAGTTTTTTTTCCTTTTCTTTCTTTTACTTCCCCCTCCCTCCCCCACGCACACACACATACATTAGCTGTTTATATTTTGCATGTCCATTATCAGGAAATAGGACTTTTTCTTGTTCAATTGTATTTTGACTCTTATAGGAATTGAAGAGTAATGTATTGAAGATATAGTACTATTGGGTTTTGCATTTACCCTTTTAGTTTCCTTTACTGAAGATCTTCACTTCTTCACACTACTCCAAACCAGTCTTTCCTGTTGTCTTTTCCTTTCAACCTGAAGAACAACATTTAGTAATTTTTTTTTTTTAAGTACCAAGAGCCAGAGATTGAATCTGGGACCTTGTATGTGGGAAGCTGGTGCTCAACTACTGAGCCACATTGACTTCCCTGAGTTGGGTTTTTAGTTTGTTTGTTTTGCTTGTTACTAGTTTTTGTTTTTTCAGTAGGCACCGGGAACTAAACCCAGGACCTCCCATATGGGAGGCAGGAGCTCAACCACTGAGCCACATCCATTTGCCTCTGCCTCCCCTTTGGTGATTCTTTTTTTGCCTTTAAAAAAAAAAAAATATATATATATATATATATATTCATTTTTATTTCCTTTCTCTCTTCCCTTTTCCCCTTTTTCCTTCCCTTTATCACTGTGTTATCGGATGTCTGGTGTGCCATGACACCTTCCTCCTCTCAATCCCCATTGTCTCCCAATTTTTCATTTAATTTTCAAAGAAGTTTTAGGTCACAGCAAAGGCACACACGGAGTGCCGGAGACTCCCAGATACCAAACCACCCCCCCTTCCCCACCCCATATTAACTCCCCCTCCTTTTTTTTTTTGGTTGTTAGCATTGTTATAACTGTTATGCAGATAGCAAAATATAGCAACTAAACATTGTCAGTGATTTACAGTATAGTTTACAATTTAGATGATACAGTTGAATAATTTTGATGATATTTACCATGTCCTGTGTCCATTACTGAAAGGTAATGAAAAACCTTCCCCATGACCACCAAACAACCCATTAGATCTTGACTGTTCCTTTCTCCCCAGCCCCCCAGGGCCCATGATACCCCCCTCTCCTAACCCATGGAACGTCAAGATTCACAGTTACATGCCCTGGGGATTTGAACCAGCACTTCCTAATCCACCCACCCCCCAGTGCTGTACCACCAAACCCAGGAACACCACCACTCATCTGCCCCATCCCCCAACATGCAACCACACTCTATCCCTTTACCATAGATTATGTCCATATGGGAGATGGCTCAAAGCCTGCTCTTCTCTTACTCTCCTTTGTTAACCTATCTTTCAGACAATGGTTCTCAGAGACTGCTCACTTTCCTCAGTTCAGATCAGTGAGGTCATTTACTGTTCATCCTTCAGTGCCTGGCTTGCTTCACTCAGCATAAGGTCTTCAAGATTCATCCACGTTATTCCATGTGTTAGCACTTTGTTCCTTCTTACCGCTGAGTAATATTCCATTGTATGTATGTGCCACATTTTGCTTATCCATTCGTCTGTTGATGGGCACCGGGGCTGATTCCAACTTTTGGCAATGGTGAACAATGCCGCTATGAACATTGGTGTGCATATATCTGTTTGTATTTTTGTTTTCAGTTCTTCTGGGTATATACCCAGCAGTGGAATTGCTGGATCATACGGAAGATCTATTGCTAGTTTTCTGAGGAATCGCCAAACTGTCCTCCACAGTGGCTGGACCATACCGCAGTCCCACCAGCAGTGGATGAGGGTTCCTATTCCTCCACATGCTCTCCAACATTTAGTGTCTCCTGTTTTTTTAATAGCTGCCATTCTGATGGGTGTAAGATGGTATCTCATTGTAGTTTTGATTTGCATTTCCCTGATAGCAAGTGATGTTGAGCATTTTTCATGTGCTTTTTAGCCATTTGTATTTCTTCCTTGGAGAAGTATCTTTTCAGGTCACTTGCCCATTTTTTATATGGGCTGTTTGTCCTTTTATTTTCGAGGTGAAGGATTTCTTTATATATGCAGGATATTAGGCTCCTATCAGATATATGGTTGCCGAATATTTTTTCCCATTGGGTAGGTTGCCTTTTTATTTTCTTAATAACATCCTTAGAGGTGCAGAAGTTTTTAATTTTGAGGAGATCCCATTTATCAATTTTTTCTCTTGCTGCTCGTGCTTTGGCTGTGAAGTTCATGAAACCATTTCCTATTACAAGGTCCTGTAGATGCTTCCCTACATTATCTTCCAAGGTTTTTATGGTTTTGGCTCTTATATTTAGATCTTTGATCCATCTTGAGTTGATTTTTGTATAAGGTGTGAGATGGTATTCTTCTCTCATTCTTTTGGATATGGATATCCAGTTCTCCAAGCACCACTTGTTAAAGAGGCCACTCTCTCCCAGCTGAGTGGGTTTCGTGGCCTTGTCAAATATCAGATGACTGTATATGCGAGGATCTATATCAGAACTCTCAATCTGGTTCCATTGGTCAGTAGGTCTATCCTTGTGCCAATACCACGCAGTTTTGATCACTGTAGCTTTGTAGTATGTTTTAAAGTCAGGTAATGTGATAACTCCAAATTCATTTTTCTTTTTCAATATATCTTTGGCAATTCGGGGCCTCTTGCCTCTCCAAATATATTTTGTGGTTAGTTTTTCCAGTTCCTTAAAAAATATAGTGTTGACTTTTATTGGGATTGCATTAAATCTGTAGATTAGTTTGGGTAGGATAGACATCTTGATGATGTTTAATCTTCCCATCCATGAACAGGGAATATTTTTCCATTTATTTAAGTCTTCTTTGATTTCCTTTAACAGTGTTGTGTAGTTTTCTGTATATAAGTCCTTTACATCTTTAGTTAAATTTATTCCTAGGTATTTGATTCTTTTGTTTACTATTGTAAATGGTATTTTTTTCCTGATTTCCTCCTCAGTTTGCTGGTTATTGGTATATAGAAATGCTACTGATTTTTGAGCATTGATCTTATAGCCTGCAACATTAC
>JAKSZT010054516.1:651152-685634 GCA_026826555.1 Tolypeutes matacus | reverse complement strand
GGAAGTTTCCCGACTTATTAATGAGACTGCCATTTTTATGATATTTATGATATTTAGAATGGTATTCCCTGGCCTTTCTGACATATAGGACATACGCGAGTCGGTATTGATCCATTATTACCACTAGATGGAGCTCTCACACCAGTTTTGGCTCGGCAGTCTTTTTTCATATGACCTGGTTTCCCACATTTAAAGCAATTTAAATTGTTAATCATAGGACTATGTCTCTTTATAGCAGCTGCAAGAAGGGTCATGTTATATGTATTAGACCCAATGTCTTGGCATGCCCTTATATAATCCTGTAAAGTACCTCCATTTGCCTTTATTGGACGCAAAGCCTTTTTACACTCACTATTAGCATTATCAAAAGCCAATATTAGAATAAGCATTTCTTTAAGGTCAGGCTGAGTTACTGTCTTGTTGACTACATCTTCCAGCCTTGCTACAAATTCAACATAGGATTCAGTATTTCCTTGAACAATTTTTGAAAATGATTGTACAGCCTGTCCAGGGATGGCGATTCGTCTCCAGGCAGCTAGGCAGCACAATCGCACTTGTACAATGGCAATATCATCATATTGTGCTTGGCAAGGAACTCCAGCCCATTGACCTGCTCCTAATATTTGTTCAGCAGTAATAGGCACTGGTGGATTTTGCTGTTGATTTCGTCGTGCTACAATATTAGCTTCATCAGCCCACCAAGTTTTAAATTGTAAAAATTCTGCTGGACTAAGAACAGCTCGAGCTAACAAATCCCAGTCCCAGGATATTAATCTGTCTGCTTGTGCCATTCCTTGCACCAATCCTTGAGTATAAGGAGAATTTACACCATATTAAGTGCATGCTTGTTTTAATTCTTTGATAGTTTTAAAAGGAATAGGAGCATGCTCATACTGTACACCCCCTTGGGGATTGTCAGCGTCTACTGGAATTTGAGTTACTGTTACTGGAAAAGTAGAAAGGAGTTGCATAGCCTCTGAATCGCCCTCTCTACTTCCCTGTGCTATACTTTTCATAATTGAGGAGGATGGTGCTGGCACAAAAACAGAAACTTTAGGAGGGTCATCAAATGTTGTAAAAGATGGATCAGTAGATACCTTAGGTGGTGCAGATGCTGGTTGAAAAGACAATAAATCATAATTTGGAGCGGATGGCATAGCGACCACTGGAAAAGTTCCATAAACTTCCTTTTTCCTTTCCTTCTTTTTATTAGACCTGAGTTTATCTGTTTTTGCCTGTTCATTAACCTTTTCATGTATATTTTCATTAAAATCACCACTAGCTTGCTCTGCTATTGGTCCAGCAATAGAAGTATCCTGTTTACAATCTTCAACTTCATCTGATTGTAAAGCAACAGAAATAAGATTACACAAAGACCATACATGAAGGGGAATTATCTTTCCCTTTTGATAAACCCTTTTTAAAGCTTTCTTCACTAACTCCCAATGTTTCAGGTTTAAAATATCCCACCCTTGCGGCTGAAACCAATAACAACATTTCTGTAAAAGAGAAGAAAGTTCCTCAAAAGCCGAGGATTTAATAGTTACACTGGTCCTTTTTAATAAAGTTTTTAACACTCTAGAGAACTCTTCAAAGTTCGACTGATGATTACCCATTACCCTGATGATTCCAAGGATGAAGCTTACCTTTTCTGTTTCTTTTAAAACCGCTCTCAGGAGCTCCTTGGTCCGCGTACTGACTGAAAGAAAATTTTTGTTTTCAGGGCCCCACGTTGGGCGCCATATGTTGGCATTCAGGAATTAGGTCCGTGAAAACGGTGCCGCGGATGAGAAAGAAAGAATAAGACAAAGAGAAGAAAAACTGGGATCAGGGGACTCTCCGTCAGATATGGAGAGAAGAGCCCCGCCACCTCATAAGGTGTGGCTTTTATTTTAGCTTTAGAACAAAGAAAATATGTATGTACATATACAAAGTCAATAGATACTTGATAGTTTACATTTTACTAGAATGAGCAAGTCTTAAAGGTTAATGGCTCAGTTCTTCTTTTCCTTCCAGAAATTCACAGACATTGTATATCTTACAAGCTCATGTTGTTTCCCCACCCAGCTCCTATTAGCATGAGACCGGAGGGCTTGTTTCCTACATTCCAAGGTGACCTTCTTTTTTGTCAGTTGCCATGGCCTTTAATTGAAACTCCATCATCTTCCCCCAATCCTGAGGGGATTGGGATGGTGATGTCCACTCCAACTCCAAGTGAGAGAGGGCTTATATCCCATGGATATGGTGGGTGGGATGATCCTGCCTGCAGATGCAGGCCCTCTCCATTCCCTGGGATGGCCATTTCCCATCGTTGTCTCCTCACCAGGTGACTTGGATGAGTCCATTGAGCTGTAGGGTAGGAGTTGCAGCTCCACCGAGATTTCATGCACACCTGGCACATAGGTAGGCGGGAGGCTCCAGTCTCTGGAAGTATACCTAAAAACTCCAGCATCACATATAGGTTTGAATAGAAGGGACTGGTGCAGGGAGGACTTATTTGAGTCTAATTCTGTCACTCTCAGGAGCACAGATTCCAAAATAGAACCCACTGATAAGACATCAGTCTCTGGGGCTATCCCCCCTTATATAGGACCTGGGTGTCTCCGGAGCTCTCAGGAACCCCTCTGTGTGGGGTGATAGGCACTTAGATGTTCTATGAGCTCCTACTGAGGTGTGCATAAGAGTTACCTCTGGGATGACCTCCCGACTCTCTTTGAAGTCTCTTAGCCACTTGACTCATTTGTCTTTACCTTTTCCCCCTTTTATTCAAGGTCTTTTTCCAGTTGTGTTGCCAGTTGGCACTTGGTATTAATCCCTCGTTGCCAGGGAGGCTCATCCCCGGGAGTCATGTCCCACGTTGGGGGGAAGGTAATGCAATCATATGCTGAGTTTGGCTTAGAGAGAGGCCACATTTGAGCAACAAGGAGGCTCTCAGGTGGCAACCCTTAGGCACCCCACAACTGCAGGCTAAGTCTCATTTACAAGAGCAAAGACTCACAAGGGTAGTCATCAATAAAAAAAAAGCCACATCAGTGGGTCATCCTATTTTGACAGGCACTGTCCCTACACTCAGAGGACTATTGCTGCTCCCTTGGAGACTGTGGCAGAGCTCTCCAGGCTAGGAATTCAGATTCCCTCATTTATTGTGTGATTATCCACCCATCATGACCATGCCCCATCCCCTGATCCTTTGAATGATTTTGTATATCTTTCATGTATATTCGGATGAATCAACCCCCACGAAACCCCCCCCAGACACCCCCCCCAATACGCTACCTGATTTTAAAACAAAACTACAGTGGTCAGAACTGCATGGTATTGGCACAAGGATACACATACTGAGCAATGGAATTAAATTGAGAGTTCAGATATAGACTTTTGCATATTTGGCCAACTGATATTTGACAATGCCACCAAGCCCACTCAACTGGGGCAGAATAGTCTCTTCAACAAATGGGGCTTGGAGAATTAGATATCCATATGCAAAAGAATGAAAGAGGACCATCATCTCCCACTCTATACAAAAATTAACTCAAAATGGATCAAAGACCTAAATATAAGCTCCTAGAAGGTAATGTAGGAAAGCATCTATGAGCTCTGGTAATAGGAAATCTTTCATAAACTTTACACCCTAAAGCATGAACAATGAAAGAAAAAAATGATAAATGGGATCTTCTCAAAATTAAACACTTTTGTGTTTCAAAGGAGTTTGTCAAGATAGTGAAAAGGCAGCCCACTCAATGGGGGAGAATACCTGGGAACCACCTATCTGATAAGGGCCTAACATCCAGCATATATAAAGAAATCTTACATCTTGAAAGTACAAAAACAAACAAACAGCCCATTTAAAAATGTGGGCAAGAGGTTTGAATAGACAGTTTTTCAAAGAGGAAATACAAATGGCTAAAAGGCACATGAAAAGATGTTCAACATCACTAGATATTAGGGAAATGCAAATCAAAACTACAATGAGATATCATCTTACACCTATTAGACTGGCTACTGTTAAAAAAAACAGAAAATTACAAGTTTTGGAGAGGATGTGGAGGAATGGGAACCCTCATCCACTGCTGGTGGGAATATAGAATGGTCCAGCCATTGTGGAGGACAGTTTGGCGGTTCCTCAAAAAAGTAACTATAGAACTTCCATATGATCCAGCAATTCCACTGCTGGGTATATACCCAGAATTGAAAGCCATACAGATATATGCACACCAATGTTCATAGTGGCACTGTCACTATTGCCAAAAGTTGGAATCAACCCAGGTGCCCATCAACAGAAGAGTGGATAAACAAAATGTGGTACATGCATACAATGGGATATTTCTGAGGTGTAAGAAGAAATAAAGTGCTAACACACAGGATAACATGGAAGAATCCTGAAGAGCTTATGTTGAATGAGGCAAGCCAGGTATTGAAGGGTGAACAGTACATGATCTCACTGATATGAATTAAGCAAATTGAGCACTCTGAGGGCTATTGTCTGGAAGACAGGTTTACAAAAAATAGAAAGGGAGAAGAGGGTTGTGTGCCAACACCCATATGGATGTATTCTATGGTAAGGTGAAAGTGTGTAGCCGTGTATATGACAGGAAGGTAGTGATCTTATTGGGTTGGGTGGTGCAGGTTTGACAGGTGGGTAGATTGGGAAGGGTGGGTTGGAAGGTCCAGGGTACCGGGGATAGGGTTGGAAAAGGGGCAAGGTGAACACTGGGGATTTGCAGGTATGTGGTGTGGGGATTAGAGAGTTAGAGGAATTAGGGTTTGATGGTTGGTGTTTAAGGGTTGAGGTAGGTGTTAGGAGATTGGGGTTAAGGGACGCTTAAGTCCTGTCTTTTCCCTTACTGGCTGTGCAGTCTTGGACCCAGTGGTTTTTCTCTTTTAACAGTGACATGTGTCCCAATCGATGGGGACCTGCATTTTAGGGTCTTGTCTGAATTAAGTTTTCAGGCTTTTCTAATTGTTAGTTGTAAGGCCATGAGTTTGTGTTGTGTAATTTCTGTTTTCTTGGAGATACAGTCTTCATAGTGTTGGCCTTGAGTTTTAAGTCCATATAAGATCATGTTTTCTTTGTGAATAGTGATAATTTTACTTATTGCTTTCCAATATGGATGCCTTTTATTTATTTTTCTTGCCTAATGCCTCTGGCTAGAACTTTCAGTATGATGTTGAAGAGGAGGTTGAAAGCATGCACTCTTGTTTTGTTCTTGATCATAGAGGATAATCCTTCATTCTTTCACAATTGAATCTAATTTTAGCTGTGGGTTTTTAATAAATTTCCTTTATCTTGTGAGGAAGTTCCCTTCTATACCTAGCTTTGTGAATTGTATTTTTGTTTGTTTAATCACAGAAGCATGTCAGAATTTTCAAATGCTTTTTCTGTGTCCATTGAGGTGATTACCTCTTTTTTTTTTTTCACTACGTTCTCTTAATGTGTTTAATGTTAATTTATTTTTGTAGTCATTCCTTTCCCTTGAATGGTGTCAGGTATACAGCTGAGTAGTTAACCAGTTTGTTTGCATCATGTAGAAATTTAGAGTCAGCGAGTCTTTCATGGTGTCCCTCCTCCATGTATTTCTGTCCCCTGAGGCCATGGCCAGATTGTCTGAGTCCAGTGCCCTGGGCAGAACCAAGCCCAGTTGTCCAGGGAGGTCCCAGGTGGGCCTGCGCCCTGACCAGCCGCTGTCATTGGTGGCAACCCGGAAATGTTTTCCCAGGCCCCCTTCAGTGGCCACGAGGCGGCCCTGCTGAGCCCTGCAGGTGGTGCCCCTGGGAGGACGTCCACGGGTGAAAACTGCCGTCTCTCCCTGCCCTGGCCAGGGAAAGTGACCTCATAGCGCACGTGTCCTCCGGCAGTTCAGGCCTGTTTTCGGGTTCCACCTGGTGGTTGTATATTGTCTTGGAAGTCGACAGGGTGCTCTAATGACGGCTTTCCACGTGTGGACAACAGCAGTGGAGCTGTTACCTTGTCGAGCTCGTGGACTACACGGCAGGCTCTAGTGCACACCTGTAGAGCTAGGGTGAGGGCTAAGACTAGAGACGGTGAGGTTTAAGTTTATAGTTAGGGAGGTGAGGACAGGGCTGGTTAGGGTGGTGGTTAGAAACAGTTTTCCTCCAGATCTCTTCTGGAGGGACCTGGCCGCGTGTGAGCCTGTCTCTTGGACACAGGTCTGTGGGCGCGGGGAAGGTCTGGACGACTGATATCGCTTCACCTGGCGATCCACAGACAAGCCTCCAGGAGTTTCCAGTCATGCTTCAAATGCCATTACCTTCCAGGCAGATGGAAATTCCTAAGAGAGGGTCACTGAACCCCTTTTCAGTGCCATTCTGTGACCTGAGGGTAGATGATGCCTCATAACACTTTCTAATGTTCGCATTGGCTGATGGAAACTGCTGGACTCAGACTGCTTGGCCCAGAGATGGCACCGCAGGTGTGGTCTGGATACTGGACGTTGCTCCTTGGTTTGTGAATATCCTGAAAAAAGCTTAAGTCTCTTCAGCATGTCATGCTCGTGCCAGCACACCCAGGAGTCTTTGGGAAGGCATCAGGTTTGTTTGTGGGGAATCCCAAGGATCACTAGCTGGATTAATATCCTGAAAGTTTTTAAGTCCCACCTGGACAAGGCATAGGTTACAGGAGGGGCTGGTGGAGGCCTTTTCTGGCTCCAGCCTTTGTAAGATTTCAAAGTCCCCTTAGGGAGCTGGCACCAGCCCTTGCCAGGCAGGGAGAGCTTTGCTGGGAGGGTCTCCTGATCGGTAGCTGTTCCTGACAGAAACTGGTGGTCTTAGTGCCCTTCTGAAAAAATGTGCAAAGCTCCCTTCAGCTCCTGGGGTCTCGATGACCCTGCTCTTAGAATGCGCCAGGTGACCCTGAACTCTGCGTGTAGGGGGTTGTCAGGTGGAGATGGTGCTCCCAGGAGCCTTCCTCAGGCCTCTGGGCTGTAGCGGGCCCTTCGGCATCTGGTGGGGAGGCCGCCATGCTGCCCTTCTGCCCTGGCTGAGAAAGGGCTGAGGAGGATGGAGCTGCCCCCACTTCTCCTGCAGTACCTGCCCCGAGGCGCACCTCAGCCCAAGGAGGGTCCCCAGGCCTCCCCTTCACAGAGGGATCCTCCTGCCTCCTCTTGTCCTCCTTGGCCCCAGGCTGCTCCCTGGCCTCCCCCTCCTCAGGGCTGTGCTTCCCCCACAGGCCCCTCAGGCAAGGCCTGAGTGAGGGAGAAAGGTGGGGGTTTGTGTGCTGGGGCGGCAGCTGCCAAGAACAATGGGAGTTCTAGGCGGGGCGAGCAGTGGCGCCAAGCGGCCATGGTGGCTGGTGGGAAAGTGGGGCCGCAGCGCCTGCCGGGAAGCCGCCGCCATGTTGCTCTTCCACCCTGGCTGAGGGAACAGGCTGATGAGGAGACAGAGCTGCCCCTGGTTCACCTGCAATTCCCGCCACGACGTGCATAACTTCAGGCCAAGGTGGGTCCCCCAGGCTTCCCTGCTTCACCAACCGCAGCTCTATCCCCGACACCCCAGAGTCAGCCCGTCTGTGCTCTTTGTCTGACACCCACTTTCCTACCTTCAAATACACTCAGAATCCAGAGACGTCTAACTGGCTCCAAGCCTCAGCTTGTATTAGGTTAGCAGATCACTTGTGTGGATGGAACATAGTGCAGAATATTCAAATTTCCTCATTTAAAAAATTTTTTTATTTGGTTAACATATTTACTACTAAAATTAAAACTAAGAAACCCAAGTTTTTATTGACAAAACCCAAAGCATAATAATAGTAACTGAGTACCATGTTTTGTAATGCAGGCCTTATACTGAGAAGAATGGATGCCGCCATGTCGCGTCACTGGGCTTCTAAGTGAGTGTTCTCTGTCTTCAGATTGCTTTTAACTGTGTGTGTCCTAATGCTGGTTGTGTGCATTAGAGCAAATGAAAGTTCCTGTGACCCTATCGTTCTTTAAGGCATGAGTGGTTCAAGAATTTCCTTCAAATACTGACAGATAAATAGCAACAATAAAAAAGCTCTTGGCATTAAATGCCGCATAGTTCCACCAACTGCATGACCTTGTGTAAATAAGCCTTTTCCTGCACCACACACATTTTTACCACCATCAGGGGTAACCCACGTTAGGAGATTCTACTTCAGGGTACACCAAGTTAGTATTTTCTCCATATCTTTGAAAATATTCTCACCTGTATTGAAGTAATTCTATGCAGTCCCTGCATAGAGGACGATTTTCTACCACTTCCACCCCAGCACTGAGGCACTGACTCCTTGTTCTGTAACCACAGCTGAGCAGTCTGGACTCGACAGGAGCAAACCACTCACAGTCCTTTGCCTTGTCTTCGTTTTCCTCCATTTTAACCATTTGTAAGTGTACAATTCTGTGACATTGCTTCCATCCACAATGTTGTGCTACCATGAGCTCCCACCATTACCAAAGGTTTTCCATCATGCAAAACAGAAACTCTTTCTCCCCATCACCCACCCCAAGCCCATGCTAACTGGTGATCTGCTTTTTGTCTCTGTGAAGTTCCTTATTCTACAGAGTTCCTATAAGTGCAATTCTGCAATATTGTTGTTTCTTGCTTATTTTACTCAGCACAATGTTTTTATGGTTCATGCATGTTTTAACTCTTATCAGAATTCCATTCCTCTTAATAGCTGTATAGAGTTCTAGTGTGTGTATATACTATTTAGTTTATTCATTAGTTGTTGGGCATTTGAGTTGCTTCCGTCTTTGGCTATTGCAAATAATGATGCTAAAACCATTCCTGGATAAGATTTTTTTTGAATACATAGTTTTAAGCTTCAGCATATAAGTAGGAGTGTAATTGCTAAATCATATGGAAATTCTATATTTAACTAATTGAGGTCTCACCAAACTGAATTCCACAGTGACTTCACCATTTTAAATTTCTTCCAGTAATGCATGAGGTTTCTGATTACTCTTACATCTGCTTCAATACTTATTTTCCATTTTAAAAGAGTGATCGGTCTTCCTTTTTCATTTGTATTTCTCTAATGGCTGTGCTTAATTCTCATTGGTATATCTCATTTGGAAAATGTCCTTTCAATCATCTGCCCATTTTTAAAATGGTGATATTTGTCCTTTTGTTGTTGACTTTTAGCAGTACCTTACATGTTTGGGATGTTAAACTCTCATCATATATAGAATTTATAAGTATTTTTTCCTATTTTTCTAGGTTTTCTTTTTACTTTCTTGATAATATGCTTTTTCAGGGAGTCAAATATGTTATTTTTGAAAAATTTTTAATTAAAAAAATTTTTTTTAAAGATTCTTAAATTACATAAATGTTACATAAAAAGTATAGGGGATTCCCATATGCCCCCCTCCCTACCCCTCCCACACTTTCCCACATTAACAACATCCTTCATTAATGTGGTACTTTTGTTATAATTGAAGAACACATGTTGCAGCTTTGCTATTCGGTGTGGATTATAGTTTACAGTATAAACTTTTCTCCCACACATTTTTGTAAGTTATGGCAAGATATATAATGGCCTGTATCTGTCGTTGCAATGTCAGTGAGGACAATCCCAAGTCCCGAAAATTCCCCCGCATTGCACCTGTGTTTCCCTCTCCCAACTCCCAGAACCTCCAGTGGCCACTGCCTCCATCAATGATATAATCTCTTCTATTGCTAGAGTCACAATAAGTCTGTAGAAGAATACCAGTGAGTCTACTTCAGTCCATAGTTCATTCCCTAATGCTGAGGAATCTGGGATGGTGATGTCCACTCCTCTAATTGAGAGGGGGCTGCAATCCAATTGATAGATGGGACTGCCTTGCTTGCAGTTGGAGATTCTCTTGGTTCCTTGGTGTGGTAGTTGTCCATCAGCCCCGATAATGTACTTTCATGCACAAAAGTTTTTAATTTTGATGAAGTCTTGTTCCTTTGATCTTAGGGGAAAATCTTTCAGTCTTTAGCATTTAGTTTAATCTTAGCCGTGGATTTTTCATCAATTCACTTTATCATATTGGGGAAGTTCCCTTCTATTCCTAGGTTTGTGAATGTTTTTTATCATGAGTGGGTGTTGGAATTTTTCAAAAGCATTTTCTGGGTCAATTGAGGGGATTATGTCTTTTTTATTTATCATTCTATTAATGTGGTTATGACCTTGCGTGATTTTTTCTTTCAATTATGGGAAAATATACATAACCTAAAAATCATTTTAACCTTTATCAGTTGGCAACACTGTGACATGAAGTACATTGACAATATTTTATAATGGTGACCACCATTTCCATACTCTTCATCATCCCAGCCAGAACTCATGCCCCTTTAGCAATAGCTCCCTCTTCCTCCCCTCCCCACCCCCCTGGTAACCATCGCTCTGCTTCATGTCTCTGAATTGCTTTCATGTGATAGCAATTATACAATATTTGTCCTTTTGTGTATGGCTTTTTTCATTCAATTCAATGTCTTCAAGGTTCCCCATGTTTTAGCATGTACTAGCACTTCATTCTTTTTTGTTATTGAATGATATTCCATTTGGAAGTGTACCTCATTTATCCTTTCATGTGTTGATGGACTGTTGGAGTATTTCCACCTTTAGGTCATGAGTATTGGTGAATATGAATATTGGTGAACAAATACCTGGTTGAGAACCTGCTTTCAATTCTTCGGGGTATATACCTAGGAGTAGAATCGCCAGCTTATATGGTAATCATGTTTTTAATTTTCTGACTGCACCATTTTATAATCTCAGCAACAATGTACAAGGGTTCCCTCTTTCAGCATTCTCAAAAACACTTTTTACCTTTTTTTTTTTCCTAAACAGCCATTTAGATAATGTGTAGAAGCATCTCATTTGTAATTTGGTATCTTATTTGCATTTCTCTAATGGCTAATGATGTCGAGCATCTCTTTATGTGCTTATTGGTCATTTGTATATATTTTTGGGGAGATATGTCTATTCAAGCCCTTTTACCCATTTTTAAATTGGGATGTTTGTCTTTGTTGAGTTTTAGTAGTTCCTTATTATTCTTTGTATTATACTATTATCAGAAATATGGTTTACAAATTTTTTTTTCATTTGTTAGGTTTTCTTTTTACTTTATTGATAACGTCCTTTGGCTCTCAAAGGACATTTGGCTCCCAAAGGTTTTTTAAATTTGATGAAGTCCATTTTAGCCATGTTTTCTTTTTTTTGTAGTGTATTGCCCTTCTTTCAAGACTGTTTTGCTTATCCAGTGCTCCTTATAGTGATATATGAATTTGATGATTAGCTTTATAATTTTTGCAAATGTTGTCTGAAGTTTTATAGGGATTGCACTAAACTTGTAGGCCACTTTAGGCATTACTGATAACCTTTTTTTTTTTTTTAACATTTATTTTATTTATTTATTTATTCCCCACCACCCCCATTGTTTGCACTGTCTGCCCTCTGTGTCTCTTCGTTTTGTGCTCTCTGACTGTGCTAGTCGTCCTTTCCTTTTTTTTTTTTTTAGGAGGCACCGGGAACCGAATCCAGGACCTCTCATCTGGGAAGGAGGAACCTAATCACTTGAGCCACTCCGCTCCCTGGTAATTGTGTCTCTCAATGTGTTTTCTCATTGCATGATCTCATTGTGTCACCTTGTTGTAGCAGCTTGGCACACCACCCCATCGCATCTGCTTGCTGTCTTGTTCGTCTTTTTAGGAGGCACTGGGAACCGAACCTGGGACCTTCGATGTGGTAGGTGGGCACCCAACTGCTTGAGCCACATCCACCTCCCAGTATTACTATCTTAATAATGCTGGTCTTTCGATTCATGAACACTGGATGGGGGAACTGGTACCAGGGCCATGGTTAAAAGCTTGATGTTAGGGGCTTGGGTTTAGGGTGTTAGGGGGTTCGGGAGATAGTTGTGGGTGGGGATTAGGCATTAGAGGGTTAGGGTTACAGGGTTAGAAGATTAGGGGGTTAGAGGGTTTAGGGTTTAATGGTTGGGGTTTAAATGTTGGGGGTTAAGGGTTGGAGTAGGTGTTTGGAGATTGTGGTAAGAGTTAGGGTTTATCTTAGAGTGGTTTCCTAAAGTATGTTCCTGTCTCATGAGGTTGGAAGGAGTCTTGCTGTATAGAACCTGGTTTCTAGTGAAATCCATGTTTCTTGGTTTAAACAGTCCACATTGTAATCACAGTCAGTAACTCCTGAGGTGTAGCCCAGAGTCATTACAGAAGGGAGATTTATCTTGGCATCTGAGGTTTCCTGTCAGGGTCAGTCCACAAGTGTGAAGGGGACGGTTACTAGAGGAATACGTGTTTGGGGAGTAAGTGGGGAACAAACAGAGCGAGCAGTTACTGGGATTGGTTTCATTTGCTATATGGTCTGCCAGGAGGCTGAAGGAATTGTGCTTATGGCAGGAGTACATAGGCCAGAATCGGTAAAGAGGAGACAAGAGAAAATCATGGTGGAGGAAGGGTATTGTTGAGGATGGAGAGTTGACATTTTTGTGGGTAGAGGATTAGTAACTAAATGCTTAGATAGATGGGGAGAAGAAAGACAGGGCAGCAGGTCAGAATATCTGGTCTTGTTCTGTGCCATTGGGTGAAGACTGACCACTTCATGACATCATCCACGTCTTCCCAAGGTCTGGGTGAAAACTGTCTACTTTAGCTGCCATCTACCTCTGGAAGCTCCTGGGGAAGGTTCGTTTGAGGTCTCCTCATGGAGTGCTTTACCAGGCTGAATAGTTCTTAATTGTTTAAACTGTGAAACAAGGATCTAAAGTTGAACACCCTGTAATGTAACAGTAGGTTTAAATGAGTAAAACAGTGGAAGGTCTTCCCCACCTGGGTTCATGGTTAGTTTTTCATGGATGTGTTCAAAACTCCAGGTTTCCTACCTTGGGTCATGCACCCCGGCTGGCCCCTGAGTGCACATGGGGAGGCTGCCCTAACTTGTTGGTTTAGGAGTGGGTGTACTTGATTAGTGTCTGGCAGTGCTTGAGGGTGTCTGCTGGAGTAAAAATTTAGTCTTCTGCTAGTAGGGATTCATAGGCCCTTCTCATAGATCTTCCTGGGATGATTTCAAAGGGGACTAGACTGTGTGGGTGAAGGGACTAGACTATGTGGATATGGATGGATGTGGGTTTAGGGCCTAAAGTCCAAAGGGCATTAGACAGCACTGCTGACCAAGGTGAGGCCAGTTCTTCAGATAACTTAGCTAACTTAGATTTTAGGATTCCATCAGCCCTATCAATAGCACCTGACAAATATGGATGATAAAGGTAATGAAACCTTTGGCTGATGTACATGGACATTTTATTTCTTGTATGAATTTACCTGTGCAATGAGGCCTCTTACAATTTGAAATAGAAGAGGTTTCCAAGGTAGGAAGAATCCATTCAAGAAACACTTTAGCAACTGAACTGCCATAGTACCTTTACAAGGGGAGGCTTTAATGCATTTGGAAAACATACAAAATCAGCTACATCCACATCGGTAGGCTTGTGGTTCATGCCCATCAGTGAGGAGGTAAAGTGTAGTTAGGAAGTCCAAGGGTTGGGGTGATAAAGGTGAGCATTTAATACATTCCCACACCTGTTTAGTTGGTGAGCCCTGAATCAATGCTCAGGAACTGGTGCCTCAGCCATGCAGCATAATAAAGTGAAACAGTCACGGGAAAATGAGGAATCCACAATTGGCAAAAAAAATCCCATGAGACCTAAGAAGCGTCCTAGCTAGTTGTTGTTGTTGGTTTTTTTTTTTTTTTTTTTTGAGGATGTATATATTTTTACTATCTGGGTTTCTCTACCCCATAAATGTCCAATATTAGTGGAATTTTTACCCCCAAGAAGGGGGACAATTGCATAATAGTTTGTTTAGTTCCTCAGGTTGATGCTAGGCTGGTGAGCTCTGAGACGACAGAGGATTTCTGGGGAATCAGATAAAACTGTTATAGAGAACATGTGGGATGAAGATGAGATGGGGACTTGTGAAACGAGAACTTTAGGGGAAAGTTGATCTTGATAACCCAATATATGAGACAGTTTCCTCTAATAAATGCCTCATGGAGTAGGACTGAGAAGAAATTTAAGTTTGTCCTTGAGAGGCCCCCTGGAAATGTCAGGTGATTTAGAAAGTAAATTATGGTTTAAATAATCAAAGGTAAGGTTTTGATGACTCCGAGGAAGGTGGTCAAGGAATGGATTGTTATCCAGCATTGACTGAGTTGCCCCGTGTCAGTGGGAAATGTGGAGCCCTTTGACTTGTAAAGTAATTTCTCCCAACCAAATCATTAGAAACCAAGGAGGGGGGAGCGGATGTGGCTCAAGCAACTGGGCACCTGCCTCCCACATGGAAGGTCCCTGGTTCGGTTCCCGGTGCCTCCTAAAGAAGATGAGCTGGAATGAGGCACAACGAGCTGGGAGCAGAAGTGGCTTAAGCAGCTGGGCACTTGTCTCCCATGTGGAAGGTCCTGGGTTCGGTTCCTGGTGCCTCCTGAGGATGACGAGCAGACAACGAGCAGACAGACAAGGGAGCCATCTCAGGGGGGTGGGGGATTAAAAAAAAGAAAGAAAGAACTGAGAGTACTGGGTGATGAGGGTACTCAAGACTCCTCTTGAGAGCGATGTTCCAGTCCTGTCTTTTCCCTTAATGGACGTGCAGTCTTGGACCCAGCGGTTTTTTCTTTGCAAGAGCGACATGTATCCCAATCTGTGGGGTCCCGCCTTTAGGGGCTTGTCTGACTCAAATTTTTCCAGCTTTTCTAATTTTTTAACTGATAGGCCATGAGTTTGTGTTGTACATTTTCTGTTTTCTTGTAGACACTCTCTTAATAATGTTGGCCTTGAGTTTTAAGTTCATATAAGATCATGTTTTCTTTGAATAGTGATAATTCTACTTATTTCTTTCCAATGTGGATGCCTTTCATTTTTTTTTTTTGCCTAATGGCTCTGGCTAGAACCTCCATTACCATGTTGAAGAGGAGGGTGAAAGCAGGCACTCTGTTTTGTTCCTGATTATAGAAGATAATCCTTCACTCTTTCACCATTGGCTCTAATTTTAGCTGTGTGATTTTCATAAAATCCCTTTAGCATGTGAGGAAGTTCCCTTCTCTACCCAGTGTAGTGAATGTTCTTTATCAGGAAACCATGTTTTAATCTTTCAAAAGCTTTTTCTATGCCAGTTGAGGTGATCAGTTTTTCACTACATTCTGTTAATGTGGTTAGTGTTTTTCATTTATTATTGCCGTCATTCATTTCCCTTGAATGGTATCGTGTGTACAGCTGAGTAGTTTACCAGTTAGTAGAGCTGTAAGAGTGAGAAGGTCTCTCGTGTGGTCCCTTCTCTGTCTATTCCTGGCCAGGCTGGTGGTTCTGCTACAATACAGCCTCCAGGACCCAGCGACACGACCTCCCATGTACGTCAAGGGGACTCAATCCATGAGAGAAGACACTCACCCAAGATATGTCCAGGATGAGTTTGTCTATATTAAAGAGAGGGTTAGCGTTAGGGTCAGAGGTTAGTGTTAAAACTTTAAATTATTGTTAGGGGTCAGGGTTCAAAGTTCATGATCAGGTTCTTTTTCTGGGTTAGGACTAAGGTTTAAGGTTAGAGCCGCCTTCTTCCTTGGGGTTCCGATGAGCTTGGCTACAAGAGTCAAGGGTGCGAGTGGAGCAGGAAATGAGTGGGCAGCCGGCCTGTGGGGGAAGAGCAGGGTCGCAGGCTTCTCCTTGTCTGGTTCCTGGTCAGAGCTTGGATGCCTTGCTCCGGTTGGAGTGGCTCCTAGGCAGGGTCTTTTAATCAGAAGCTTTTCCCCTCCTGCAAACACTGGGCTCTTTTCATGGAAGGTCTGTGGGCTCTTGGGAAGGTTTATATGACCGATGTCGCTTCACCTGGGAATCCACAGATGAGCCTCCAGGAGAGGGTAGCCCAAGCCCTTCTTCAGTGCCTGTGACCTGAGGGCATGTGATGCCTCCTGACATTTTCTAATGTTCACGTTGACTGATGAAAACTGCTGGACTCCAACTGTTTGTGCCAGGAGGTCTGGTCTGGATACTGGTTGTTGCTCCTTGGTTTTATGAACATCCTGAAAAATTTTCAAATCCCCTTAGTGTGTCATGCTTGTGCCAGCACACCTGGGAATCTTTGGGAAGACATCCAGGTTTGTTTGTGGGGAATCCCAAGGATCACTAGCTGGATTAGCCTCCTGAAAGATTTTAAGTCCCACCTGGACAAGTCATAGGTAACAGGAGAGGCTGGTGGAGGCCTTTTCTGGCACCAGCCTCTGTAAGATTTCAAAGTCCCCTTAGAGATCAGGCACCAGCCCTTGCCAGGCAGGGAGAGCTTTGCTGGGAGGGTCTCCTGATCGGTAGCTGCTCCTGACAGCAATTGGTAGTCTTAGTGTCATTCTTAAAAAATGTGCCAAGTCTCCCTTCAGCTCCTGGGATCTCGATGACCCTGCTCTTAGAATGCACCGGGTGCCCCTAAACTCTGCGTGTAGGGGGTTGTCAGGTGGAGATGGTACTCCCAGGCGCCTTCCTCAGCCTGTGGGCTGCAGCGGCCCCTTTGGCAACAAGTGGTGTGGCTGTGCCCCGCCCCCGGCTGTCCAGGCTGGGACCACCCCCCTCCACAGCTGCCCACACCTGGATGGTTAAATACCCAGCAGGGGGTCCTGCACCACCTTGACAAGGCCCCCTGGGACACCTCTACCACCTGGGAGGCAGCGCCCCTTCTTCACCCTCTTCTCACTACTTCCCCTCCGTCTGCGTGTGTCTCCCTTGCTCGAGGGCTGCCTGGACCCAGGGCAAGGCCAGTCGGCCTGAGGTGGGTGGAGTGTGAAGGGGCGGAGACAGCCCAGTGGAGGGCCTGGGGCCTGGGGCCGCGGTGCTGACCAGTGAGGAGCTCGGGCCATCCTGCTACGGGCCTGCTGGGAGCCGTAAGCACAGTGTCCCTTGGTGGGCCGAGGGCCAGGGCGGCTGCTGTGCCAATGTGGGCATTAGGCGGGGCGAGTTTTAGCGCCCAGCGGCTGTGGAGACTGCCGGGTCTTGTGTCCTGCAGGGAATGCCGGGAAGCAGCCGCCATGCTGCCCTTCTGCCCTGGCTGGGAAAGGGCTGAGGAGGAAGGAGCTGCCCCCACTTCTCCTGCAGTACCTGCCCCGAGGTGCACCTCAGCCCAAGGAGGGTCCCCAGGCCTCCCCTTCACAGAGGGATCCTCCTGCCTCCTCTTGTCCTCCTTGGCCCCAGGCTGCTCCCTGGCCTCCCCCTCCTCAGGGCTGTGCTTCCCCACAGGCCCCTCAGGCAAGGCCTGAGTGAGGGAGAGAGGTGGGGGGTCCTGCTGGGGTAGCAGCTGCCAGGAACAATGGGAGTTCTAGGCGGGGCGAGCAGTGGCGCCAAGCGGCCATGGTGGCTGGCGGGAAGAGGGGGCCGCAGCGCCTGCCGGGAAGCCGCCGCCATGTTGCTCTTCCACCCTGGCTGAGGGAACAGGCTGATGAGGAGACAGAGCTGCCCTTGGTTCACCTGCAGTTCCCGCCACGACGTGCATAACTTCAGGCCAAGGTGGGTCCCCCAGGCTTCCCTGCTTCACCAACCGCAGCTCCATCCCCGACACCCCAGAGTCAGCCCGTCTGTGCTCTTTGTCTGACACCCACTTCCCTACCTTCGAATACACTGAGAGTCCAGAGACGTCTAACTGGCTCCAAGCCTCAGCTTGTATTAGGTTAGCAGATCACTTTGCAGATAGTACGTAACGCAGAGTATTCAGATTTTCAATTTTTAAAAACTTTTTAATAGGGAAGCTGTAAGGTCAGAAAACAATCATCCATAATGTCCAGAATTCCCATACATCACCTTTCCACCAGAGCCTTACATTTTTGTGGAACATTTGTTACCAACTATGGTCTACTGGGTACGTTTGGTGTATTTTCTCCATACACCCCCCCCACCATGATTAATACCATATATTAGTATCGTACGTTTGTTGCAGTTCCTGAGAGAACACTCTCCTGCGTGTCCTGTTAACCGCAGTCCATCTTCCACCACGTGGGTCACCGTGTTACACGGTCCCAGTACATTCCATCCAAACGATACCCTCGGTGGCTCTCACTTCCATCGCAGAGCTGTGCAGCCATCCCTGCAGTGAACCTCTGAAAGTTTCCTTAGTCCAGAAGAAAACCCACAGCCCCTTATTATTATTATTATTATTTTTCCACCCCCTTATTATTGACTCTTAGCGTTGATTTAGCACCTTCTTTGACACTGATCTAAGAATACTATAAAATTGCTTTAAACTATAGTCCTTAAGTTACTGTGTCTCAAAGGGGTGGTCTGGGCATGTAAACGTCAATTGAAAGAAACCTAGGACTGAAAAACATAGTGACCCCGGAGGTGGATGAGGATTGCGGTTAATAACGCTCATAGAAGGATGCTCTTCTGTGAACTACAAGAAACTATGTCACCATTACAAGACGGTAAGAACACAGTGATGCATGGGAAGTATGTAATTAATGTAATTGTTTACACTTTTGTCTTTGGGATGTTTGTGTTTAGTTTATTTTTAGTAATCCCTTATATATTCTGTATATTATGCTATTATCAGAAAAGTGGTTTCCAAATATTTTCTTCTGTTTGTTAGGTTTTCTTTTCATTTTATTGATAATGCCCTTTGACTCTCAGAAATTATGTTTGATGAAGTCCATTTTACCTATTTTTTTCTTTTTGTGTTGAGCATTGTAAAATATAGAAATCATTGCTCACTTCAAGGTCAGGAAGCTAGTTACCTCTATTTTCTTGTAACATTTGTGTGGTGTTTGCTCTTATGTTTAGGTCTTTGACCTAGTTAGAATTAATTTTTGTATACGATGATGAGTAGGTGTTCAGATTCATTCTTTACACGGATTTCTTGTCCCAGTACCATATTTTGAAGAGATTATTTATTGTTTCCTCATTGAATGGACTTGGACAGTGGTCAAAATCAAATGGCCATAAATGTGGATTTATGTCTGGGCTTTAAAATCTAGTCCACTGGCATATTTGTCCATCTGCATGTCAGTACCACACAGTATTTATTACTGTAGCTTTGTAGTAAGTTTTGAAATCAGGAAGTGTGAGTCCTCTAATTTATTTCCTTCTTTCAAGATTGTTTTGCTTATACAATGCCCCTTATAGTGCCATATGAAATTGATTAGCTTTACCATTTTTGCAAATGCTACTTGAATTTTGATAGGGATTGCATTGAACTAGTAGATCCCTTTAGGAAGTACTGATATATTGATAATGTTAAGTCTGTCAATTCATGAACGCTGGATGTATATCTATCTATTAAGGTTTTCTTTAATTTCTTTCAGCAATGTTTTATATTTCAATATCAAGATATTTCACTAGTCCCTTGATATTTCTTCTGCACCTCATTTGTTGTTTAATCATTTATTGTTAGATTTCCCTTCCTCTGTTCTATATTTTTATGTTATTTATTGGTTACCTTCATAATTAACAATAACATTTTAAACTAAAACAACCTTGTGAGACTTGTACCAATCTCTTCTCATTAGTAAACAGTCTATTCCCATAATAATCAGTCTCTTGTTCTTTGTAGTCTTGCTGTCTTAGATTACATCTTTGTTTGTTGCATACCCGTTGCATGCCCGTTATCATACATTCTAAATAATTTTTAGATATCTAAGTTATGTGTTTTGGGGGACTATTGTTAAATGAATAAATGTTTATTTCATCTTGTTATATTATCCCTTTCATTAATATATAGCATTCTTCTCTGTGTCTTGTAACTGTTTCTTTTTAAATATTTTCTTTATTAGAGAGGTTGGTTTACAGAACAACGAAAAAACAACAACAGAAAAAAAACCCATACAGAACTCCCATATACCAACCTGTTATTATCACCTTGCATTGGTTTTGAACATTTGTTACAAGTGATGATAGCACATTTTCATAGTTGTACTTTAACTGTAGCCCATGGTTTCAGTTATTGTTTGCGCAGTGTAGATCTGTGGTTAAAAAAAAAAATTCTGTGTTGTAACAGTTTTATAATATTAATATATCCCCTTGAGTTCTTATTTTGCTACTAATTGCATGTAATATTTTTCCTCCTTTTCAACACATCCTTTGCTTGAGTACAGTCAGTAACTTTACTTTGCAACTCCAAATTTTTTTCTTTATATCATTTTTTTATATCTATTTTGTTACGAAAGTTTTCTGTTTTCCTGATTTTGTTTAGTTCTTTTGATCTGGATTCACTTAGGTCATTGAACAGGTTTAAGGCAGGTTATTTAAGTAATTTTACTAATGGTTCTAATATATGATCCTCCTCAGGGATGTTTTCTGCAATCTATTTTTCTGCGAAAGGCTTACCTTTTACTCTTTGTATTGTACCTTTGTGTTGATTTCTGGACATTCTTACTATTATGCTGTTTGAAACTTGGAAATATGGTACTCTCAGTTTTCTGGAACAGTAGTTTGGTTTTTTGGTTGTTTCTTGGAGTTTATTTATTTATTTGGCATGTGTGGTTGTTGTGAACTGCTTGGTGTATATTTTTGTGTTTCCAGTGTGTTTTACTCCCAAATGAGAAAGAGAAAGAGAAGGTAAGTGTCGAGCTCAGGGGTCAGGGTTTGTGGTCATGGGCCAGGTCCAGGGCCCAGGGCCCAGGGTCCAGGGCTTAGGGTTCGTGTTTCGGGTTTTGGGCTTTGAGTTTAGGGTTTAGAGTTCAGGTTAGGTTCGGGGTTCAGGTTCGGGTTCAGGGTTCAAGGTTCAGGGTTCGGGTTTAGGGTCAGGGTCAGGGTCAGGAACTGGGTTAGTGTTAGTGTTAGGGTTAGGGTTGGGTTTAGGGTTGGTGTTAGTTTTAGGGTTAGGCTAGTGTTAGGATTAGTTTTAGCATTAGGGAATGGGCAGGGTCAGGGCCAGGGCCAGAGTTAGGGTCAGGATCAGGGTCAGGGTCAGGGTTTGGGTTAGGTTAGTATTAGGGTTAGTTTTAGCCTTAGGGAAGGGTCAGGGTCAGGGTCAGAGTCGGGTTTAGGGTCAGGGTCAGGGTTAGGGCCTGGGTTACTGTTTGTCAGTGTTAGGGTTGGATTTAGGGTTAGTGTTAGGTTTAGGGTTAGGAGTCAGCGCTCAGGGGTCAGGGTCAAGGGTTTAGAGTTCGGGTGTTAGGGTGTTAGGGGTTGGGGTTTGCGGTGTAGGGTTTAGGGCTTAGGGTTTAGGGTTTAGGCTTTGGGGTTTGAGTTTAGCATTTAGGGACAGGGTTTAGAGTGTAGGGGTTTATGGGTTTAGGGTTTGGGGCTGGGGCCTGTGGGCTGGGTGCTGGGTGCTGGGTTTTGGACTTAGGGCTTAGGGCTTTAGGGCTAGGGTTTTAGGGCTCAGGGCTTAGGGCTTAGGGTTTAGGGCTCCAGGCTAGGGCTTTAAGGCTAGGGCTAGGCTTTAGGGCTAGGGCTAGGGTTAAGTGTTAAGGGTTAAGGGTTAGGGTTTAGGGTTTACAGTTTAGGGGCTAGGGGTCAGGGTCAAGGATTTAGGGTTTGGGTGTTAGGGTGTTAGGGGTTGGGGTTTGGGATGTTGGGTTTGGGGTTTGGGTTTAGGGTTTAGGGTCTGGGCTTAGGGTTTAGGTGTTTAGGGGTTAGGGTTTGGGGCTGGGGGCTGGGGTTTGGGCTTAGGGTTTAGGGTTTTAGGGCTAAGATTTTAGTGCTTAGGGCTTAGGTCTTAGGGCTTAGCGTTTAGGGCTTAGCACTTAGGGCTAGGGCTTTAAGGCTGGTGCTAGGGTTAAGGTTTAAGGGGAAAGGGTTAAAAGTTAAGGTTAAAGGGTTGGGGTTTAGGGTTTACAGTTTAGGGTTTAGGGGTAGGGGTTGCGATTAGGGCTTTAGGACTTAGGATTTAGGGCTTAGGTTTTAGGCCTTAGGGTTTAGGATTAGGGTTAGGGTTATGGTTTAGGGTTAGGGTTAGGGTTTAGTGTTTGGGTTTAGGTGTTAGGGGTTAGGGTTAGGTGATGGTCAGGGTCTGGGTCAGTGTCAGGTTCAGGGTCATGGTCGTGTTCACGGACAGCGTTTGTGTTAGTCTTAGGTTTAGGGTAAGGTTAGGTATAGTGTTAAGCGTTAGGGTTAGAGTTAGGTCTAGGGTTAAGGCTAGGGTTACGGTTAGGGTTAGGTTTAGTGTTAGGGCCAGGGTTAGGGTCAGTGTTAGGGTTAGGGCTAGGTTAGTGTTAGGGTTAGTTTTAGGGTTAGGATTAGGGGCAGGGTTAGGGTTAGGGTTAGGGTTAGGGTTAGGGTTAGGGTTAGGGTCAGTGTTAGGTTTAGGGTTAAGTTAGTGTCAGGGTTAGTTTTGGGTTTAGGGTATGGTCAGGGTCAGGGTCAGAGTTAGGTTTAGGGTCAGGGTCAGTGCCTGGGTTAGTGTTTGTGTTAGGGTTGGGTTTAAGATTAGTGTTAGGGTTTCTAGTCAGGATTAGAGTTAGGGGTAGGGTTAGGGGTCTGGGTCAGGATCAAGGGTCAAGGATTTAGAGTCACGGGTCAGGGTCAAAGTTTTAGGGTTAGGGTTTGAGTGTTAGGCTGTTGGGGTTGGGGTTTGGGGTTTAGGGGTTTAGGGGTTATGTTTTATGGTTTGGGTTTAGGATCAGGGTTTAGTGTTTAGGGGCTTAGGGTTGGGGGCTGGGGCCTGGGGGTTGGGATTTGGCCTTAGGGCTTAGGGTTTAGGGCCTAGGGCTAGGGCTTTTGGACTAGGGCTTTAGGGTTAGGGCTTTAGGGCTAGGGTTAGGGTTAGCTGATGGTCAGGGTCTGTGTCAGTGTCAGTGTCAGGTTCAGGGTCATGGTCGTGTTCAGGGGCAGCGTTAGTGTTAATGTTAGGTTTAGGATTAGGGTTACGTCAAGTGTTAAGGGTTAGGGTTAGAGTTAGGTTAGGGTTAGGGTTAGGTTTAGTGTTAGGGCTGGGATTAGGGTCAGTGTTAGGGTTAGGGCTAGGTTAGTGTTAGGGTTAGTTTTAGGGCTAGGATTAGGTTTAGGGGCAGGGTCAGTGTAAGGGAAAGCGTCAGAATCAGGGTTAGGGTCAGGGTCAGGGTTAGCGTCAGCATCAGGGACAGGGTTAGTGTTAGTGTTACGGTTAAGTTTAGTGTTTAGGGTTATGGGTAGAGTTAGGGTTAGGGTTACTGTTAGGGTTAGGTTTAGGGTGAGGGTTAGTATTATAGTTACAAAAGTGAAGAGACATACTGTAGTCACAGAGTATTAGGTTAGAGTCAGGTTAGCGTTAGGGTTAAGGCTATGGACAGTGTTAGGATTATGTTTACATTGCTGTTAGGTTAGGTTTAGGGTAGGGTCAGGGTCAGTATCATGGTCAGGGTTATGGTTAGGTTATAGGTAGGTGTTAGAGTTAGGGTTATGGTTAGGATTATGTTTTGGGTTAGGGTTAAGGTTGGTGTTAAGGGTTAGGGTTAGAGTTAGGTTTAGGGTTAAGATTAGGGTTACGTTTAGGGTTAGGTTTAGTGTTAGGGCTAGGATTAGGGTCAGTGTTAGGTTTAGGGTTAGGTTAGTGTTAAACCCTCTCTTGGGGCCCCTTGACCCTCTCTGGGGCTCTTGTCCCTCTCTTGTAGTCCTTGACCCTTTCCTGGGCCCCTTGTCCCTCTCCTGGGGCCCCTTGACCCTCTCCTGGGCCCCTTGTCTCTCTCAGAGGCCCTTGTCCTTCTCCTGGGCTGCTTGTCCCTCTCCTGTGCCCCTCGTCCCTCTCAGAGGTCCCTTGTCTTTCTCCTGGGCCCCTCGTCCTCCTGGGCCCCTTATCCCTCTCAGAGGCCCCTTGACCCTCTCCTGGGCCCCTTGAACCTCTCCTGGGCTCCTTGATCCTCTCCTGGGGCGCCTGGTCCTGCCACAGCTTTTCTACCTTTCTTGCTTGCTGCTCATGGCTCTGTACATCCCCACCTGTGGAGGCTGCCTGGTCATTTCTCTGCCCCTCTGCCTTCTGTCTTCCGTGCCTCTGGGGCCACTGCCTTGCACCCTGCTTCTCAAACTGTGGAAGGGAAAGTCCGTTTACTTTCCAGGCAGAGCTGTTTGCCACCTCCCTCAGTCTCAGAAGTGCCCCAGCCTTGCACTTTTCCACCAAAAGGCCTGTTCTGGTGGGCAAGTGGAGCTTGCCGTGGCGGGGCACGGAGAACCCAGCTGCAGTTCCTTGCTCTCAGGTCTGAGAGGGGGTCTGGCCCGCTTCCTGCCAGTGGCTCCACCATGAACCAGCTCTTGAAGGCAGCTTCCTTTCCTTCCTGGGAACGAGCCCTTCCTTATTCTTCTGTGCTTCCTGCTTCCGAGATGACATGCAGAGTTCTGGGTCTTCTTTATACAGAAAGATTTCCTACAACCTTTTCTCACCAACACCCTTTGGAAACCCCTCCCAGTCAGTCTAATTCTAATTCACTCTTGAAAATGGCCACACGGTGTGCCATGCTATGGAGTCTCCGTAATTTACTCAGCTCTTTCCCTATTGATGATCATTTAGTCCCTCAGACTTGAAATGTGCTGCCTCCCACTGTCTCTCCTTACTTGCCGGTGCCTTTGCTTGTGGAGTAGGCCCCAGGGGGCAGAGCCACCGAGGGTACAGGAGTGGTGCAGCTTTCAGGGCTGTACCCATTTTCCAGAAAGCCCGTAAAACTCCACATTCCCATTAACAGTGGGAGATGTTGCCCCCCTTTTTGAATCTTTTAAAAGTAATTTGTTTATTTTTAATTGTGGTAAAATGTACATAACATAAAAATAATTTTAACCATTTTAAGTGGGCAATTCCTTGACGTTAGGTACATTGACAGTATGTAACTCTCACCACTGTCTGTTTCCAGACTATTTTCATCACCCAAACCAAAGCTCACACTCACTCAGCGAAAACTCCCCCTTCCCTCTCCCACCCCTAGTCACCACTATTCTGCTGTCTCTGTGAATTTGCTTTTTCTAGGTATCGCACATAAGGGAACTTATACAGTATTTGTCCTTCTTTGTCTGGCTTCACTCAACGTGATGTCTCCAAGGTTCGTACAAGCTGTAGCATGTACCAACACCCCACCTATTTTTATGGCTGAATAATAGTCCATTGTATGGACTGAACACCGATTGTTTATCCACTCTTATGTTGACAGACACATGCGTTGCTTCTGCCTTTTGCCTATTGTGAATAAGGAATGCTGCGATGAACACTGGTGTGCAAATATCTGCCTGAGACCTGCTTTCATTTAATCTGGGTATGTACCTAGGAGGGGGCTTGCCAGTTTGTATGGTAATTCTAGGTTTAACTTTCTGAGGAACCCCAAAATGTTTTCCATAGCAGCTGTACCATTTTACATGCCCACCAACAATATATGAGGATTCCTATTTCTATGCATCTTCATCAACAATTGTTATTTTCCATTTTTAAAAATAGCCATCCTTGTGGATGTGTAGTGGTGTTTTATTGTAGTTTTAATTTGTATTTCTTTATTGGCTAATGATGTTGAGTGTCCTTTCATATACTTATTGGTGAATTGAATATGCTCTTTGGAGAAACATCTATTCAAATTAAATTGGGTTGTTTCTTCCCTTGAGTTGCAGGAGTTCTTTATATATTCTGGATATTAATCCCTTGTCAGACACATGGTTTCCAAATATTTTCTCACATATTGTAGGTTGTCTATTCACTTTCTTGATAATGTCCTTTGGTGCACAAAATTTTTAATTTTGACGAAGTTCATTCTTTTTTTTTTACATTTCTCAATTAAATGTAATGGATACATATAATATTTTTTTTGAATCAAACAATATATTACACAATATATTTGGTTCATAGTAACGCATTCATACAGTATTTGTCCTTTTGTGTCTGGCTTGCTTCACTCAACATAATGTCCTCCAGGTTCATCCATGTTGCCATATGCTTTAGGACTTCATCTCTTCTTACAGCTGCATAATATTCCATCATGTGAATAGACCACAGTTTGTTTATCCATTCGTCTGTTGATGGACACCTGGGTTGTTTCCAACTTTTGGCAATGGTGAATAATGTGGCTATGAACATCGGTGTGCAGATGTCTGTTCATGTCATTGCTCTCAGTTCTTCTGGGTATATACCCAGTAGTGGTATTGCCGGGTCACGTGGCAAGTCTATATTCAACTCCTTTAGGAACTGCCAAACAGTCCTCCACAGTGGTTGTACCATCCTGCATTCCCACCAACAGTGAAGAAGTGTTCCTATCTCTCCACATCCTCTCCAACACTTGTATTTCTCTGTCTTTTTAATAGTGGCCATTCTGATAGGTGTAAAATGATATCTCATTGTAGTTTTGATTTGCATTTCCCTAATCATGAGTGATGTTGAGCATTTCTTCATGTGTTTTTTTGCCATTTGTATTTCTTCTTTGGAGAAATGTCTATTGAAGTCTTTTGCCCATTTTTTAATTGGGTCATTTGTCTTTTTATTGTTGAGTTGTAACATCTCTTTATATATCCTGGATATTAAACCCTTATCAGATATGTGATTTCCAAATATTTTTTCCCATTGAGTTGGCTGCCTTTTCACCCTTCTGACAAAGTCCTGTGAGGTGCAAAAGTGTTTAATTTTGAGGAGGTCCCATTTATCTACTTTTTCTTTTGTTGCACATGCTTTGGGTGTAAGGTCCAAGAAACTACCACCTACTACAAGGTCTTGAAGATGTTTCCCTACATTTTCTTCTAGTAGTTTTATGGTCCTGGCTTTTATATTTAGGTCTTTGATCCATTTTGAGTTGATTCTTGTATAGGGGGTGAGATAGGGGTCCTCTTTCATTCGTTTGGTTATAGATATCCAGTTCTCCCAACACCATTTGTTGAAGAGACTGTTTTTTCCCATTAGCATGGGCTTGGTAGGTTTGTCAAAAACCAGTTGACTGTATAGGTGAGGGTTTATTTCTGGATTCTCAATTCTATTCCACTGATCGATGTGTCTATCTTTCTGCCAATACCATTCTGTTTTGACCACTGTAGCTTTGTAATATGTTTCAAGGTCAGGCAGTGAAATTCCTCCCACATTGCTCTTCTTTTTTAGAACGCTTTTGGCTATTCGGGTACACTTACCCTTCCAGATGAATTTGGTAATTGCCTTCTCTAATTCTGTAAAGTAAGCTGTTGGGATATTGATTGGTATTGCATTGAATCTATAAATCAGTTTGGGCAAGATTGACATCTTCACGATATTTATTCTTCCAATCCGTGAACACAGAATGTCTTTCCATTTGTTTAGGTCTTTTAAAATTTCTTTTAGCATTGTTTTGTGGTTTTCTGCATATAGGTCCTGTACTTCTTTGGCTAAATTAACTCCTAGGTATTTGAGCCTTTTTGTTGCTATTGAAAATGGAATTTACCTCCTGAGTTCCTCCTCAGGTTGTTCAGTACTAGTGTACAAAAATATTACTGATTTTTGCGTGTTGATCTTGTATCCTCCACTTTGCTGAACTCATTTATTAGTTCAAGTAGCTTTGTTGTGGATACTTCAGGATTTTCTAAGTACAAGATCATGTCATTCACAAACAGTGAGAGTTTTACTTCCTCTTTTCCTATTTGGATGCCTTTAATTTTTTTGTCTTGTCTAATTGCCCTAGCTAGAACCTCTAGTACAATATTGAAACACAATGGTGACAGTGGGCATCCTTGTCTTGTTCCTGATCTTAGGGGGAAAGCTTTCAACCTTTCCCCATTGAGTATGATGTTGGCTGTGGGTTTTTCATATATGCCTTTTATCATATTGAGGAATTTTTCTTTTATTCCTATCTTTTAAGTATTTTTATCAAAAATATTTAGGAGTGTGTTGTTCATTCTCCACACATTTGCAAATTTACTTTTTCCCTGTCTGTTATTGATTTCTAGTTTCATTCCATTATGATGCGAAGGTGCTTTGTATAATTTCAATCTTTTTATATTTATTGAGAGCTGTTTTGTGACCTAACATGTGGTCTATCCTGGAGAAAGATCCATGGGCACTTGAGAAGAATGTATAACCTGCTGAGTTTGGATGCAGTGTTCTGTATATGTCTGTTAGGTCTAACTTGTTTATCATATTGTTCAAGTTCTCTGTTTCCTTGTTGATCTTCTGTCTAGTTTTTCTATCTAATGATGTGAGAGGGGTGTTGAAGTTTCCAACGATTATTGTAGAAATGTCTGTTTCTCCCTTCAGTTTTGCTAGTTTGTCTCATATATTTTGGAGCACCCTGGTTAGGTGCATAGATATTTATGACTGTTATATCTTCCTGGTGGATCGTCCCTTTCATTAATATATAATGGCCTTCCTCATCTCTTATCACTTTTTTGCATTTAAAGTCTGTTTTGTCTGATATTAGTATCGCTACCCCTGCTCTTTTCTGTTTACTATTAGCATGGAGTATCTTTTTCCAACCTTTTACTTTCAGCCAGTTTGTATCCCTGGGTCTGAGGTGAGTGTCTTGTTAGCAGCATATGGATGGCTCATGTTTTTTTATCCATTCTGTCAGCCTGTATCTTTTGATTGGGGAATTTAATCCATTCACATTCAATGATATTACTGAAAATGCACTATTTATTTCCTCCATTGTATTCTTTGGTTTTCATATGTCATCTTGTTTTTGTCCCTCTTTTTATTCTTTTGGTTATCCTTTCTGCTTTTCTTTCTTCTATACTCTCCTCCAAGCCTTTCTCTCTTGTCTTTTTCTTTCAGTTTCTAAGACTTCCTTTAATATTTCCTGCAAAGGTGGATTCTTTTTTGTAAACTCTCTTAGTTTCTGTTTGTTTGTGAATACTTTATATTCACCTTCATATTTGAAGGACAGTTTTGCTGGATAAAGAATTCTCGGCTGGCAGTTTTTCTCTTTCAGTTTCCTAATTGTATCATACCACTGTCTTCTTGCCTCCATGGTTTCTGAAGAGAAATCTGCACTAAGTCTTACTGGACGTCCTTTATATGTGATTGTTTGCTTCTCTCTTGCTGCTCTGAGAATTTTTTACATTTGACATTCTGAATAATATGTGTCTTGGCATAGGTCTATTTGGATTTATTCTCATTGGGTACGGTGTGCTTCTTGGTCATGTAAGTTCATTTCTTTCATGAGAGTTGGGAAATTTTCAGTTATTATTTCCTCAAATACTCTTTCTGCCCCTTTTCCTTTCTCTTCCCCTTCTGGAACTCCCATGACACGTATGTTCTTGTGTTTTGTGTTGTCATTCAACTCTCTGAGACCCTGCTCAATTTTTTCCATTCTTTTCTCTCTCTGTTCTTTTCTCTCTCTATTCTTTTCTCTCTTCAATTTTAGCTGCTCTGTCTTCGGTATCACTTATTCTTTCTTCTATCATTTCGAGTCTGCTTTTGTATGCCTCAAATGTATTTTTGACTTCACCTATTGTGTCTTTCATTCCCATGAACTCCGTTACTTTTCTGTTCAGGATTTCAAATTCTTCTTTGTGTTTGCTCACTAACTTCTTTTTTCAGTGCAAGCCCGCGACGGAAGCGTTTAATGAATTCACTAACTTCTTGATGTCATTTATCTCTTTAACTATATTCTCTTTCATCTCATTAATTTGATTTTGGAAATTTGTGGTCTTCTCACTGATTAGTTCTCTCAAATTCTGCATCTCTTCTGGGACTTTGCTGTATCCCTTTTTCTTGGGCCATGTCTTCTATTTTCTTAGTATGGCTCATAATTTTTTGCTGGTATTCAGGCATCTGGTTAGTTTGTATTTTACTCAGATGCTCTATCTCTTTCTCTTTTATGGGGTTTTAGTGGCAGGAGGCTGTGAGTTACCACAGCTCTTTGATTTTTGGCTCAACCTTGATTGTTAGGATTGTTCTGCTGGTTGCTCAAAACTGGGCACTGGACCTAGTAATCGGTTGTAGAGTCGTTTCCTAGGGCCTTGGGCAGGGAGGCTATAGAGGCCAGGAAAAGCCTCTCCTACTTATTAATTTTCTTATGTACACTTCCTTGGTCTGCCAGGAGATGGCGCTTGTTGGCAGCTCTTAATTCAGTGCCTGGTCGGATCGTATTTGTTGTGACACAGACCAGATCAATGTGGTAGAGCTTCCTGTCTGGGGGTTAAGAGCCTTGTAATTCAAACTTTCTGAGACATTTCTCCAGACTTCTCTCATAGCACCCTCCCCCCCCCGATCCCAGCTAGGAAATATTTCCACTCCCTTCTGAATCCTCAACAATCAGTCCCTGTTAGTAGAGGAGGAGATTGGGATGTCTATATATCTTTAGCTCCTTGCAGGCTCCAAGGCAAACAATGGCACAGCCTCACCCAGCCTGGAAGCGCTCTCGGGACAGGGCAGACCAAACCTGGGAGTCAAAAGCAGGGTCAGCCCCAGGCTCTCTCTCCCCTCTCCCGTGGAGTCCTCAACAATTAGTCCAGGCTAGAAGAGAGGGAGGTTGCAAGGGTCGGATTCCTCTAGTCCTTCCTGGGCTCCCAGGGCAAACTGCCGTGTGGAAGGGTCCATGGGGTGTCCGCAGCCCAAATTTCAGGTCAGAACCTGAGTCAGCCTAAGGCTGTGTCCCTCTCTCTCCCCTTTCCGGGAGTGGTAGATCCCTGGAGCCCCCTTTGTCTGTGGTGGCAGACCCAGAGGCCTGAGAATTCTAAAGAGTGTGGGGGAGGGTGCTGGCAGCAGCAGAAGCTGCTACTTCCAACTCACAGTTCTGTCATCGTGATTTCCCTCTTTTGTCCCTCTCTCCTCTGAGTGGTGTGCAGCCTTCACCTGCTGTCCTAAACCCTAGAAGATCTTTTTCAGGGCTGTTTCAGCCTGTCCTCTAGCTATTTTTCTGGAGAAGAGATTCCTGTGTCTTACCAGTCCGCCATCTTCCCGGAAGTCCCAGGAGTGGTTCTTGAGGAACAGAGTCTGAAACATGAGATGTCTGGGAATTTTGTAATTGGCACTCTACTCTAATTGAACTCAAGGGTATTAATGACTCCCTTTCCAATAATGAAGAGGCCGCTAACAGTCCATGGTATGAGTTGGCAATAGAGATACACAATATATTAAACTTCCATCCTGAAGAGTCCAGCTATAATATCATCGCTGAATTCCCCTACTTCCATGCTTATAAGAAGTTGAAGTTCATTTTTATCTATTTTTTTCTTTTGTTGCTTGAGCTTTTGGTGAAAATAAAAATCCATTGCCTACAACAAGGTCCTGAAGATATTTCCCTAGGTTTTATTGTAAAAGTTTTATAGTATCATTGTATTTGGGTTGTTGATCCATTTTAAATTTATTTTTGTCTGTGATGAGAAGTAGGGTCCACATTCATTCTTTTGCGGGTGGATTTCTAGTTACCCCAGCCCCATTTGTGAAAGGACGATTCTCTCCCAATTGTATGGACTTGGCTTTCTTGTCGAGAATAAACTGGCCACAGATGTGTGGATTTACCTCTGGACTCTTGATTCTATCCACTGATCCAAATGTCTATCCTTACTCTGGCACTACACTTTTAATCACCGTAGCTTTGCAGTGTGCTCTGAAATCAGGAAATATGAGTCCTCCAGCTTTCTTCTTTTTCGAGATTGGTTTGGCTATTTGGAGCCCCTTGAAATCCCATATGAATTTGAGGATCAACTTTTCCATTTCTGCACAAAAGGCTGCTAGAATTTTGATGAGGATTGCATTAAATTTGTGGATTGTTCCAGGCAGAATTAACATCTTAACAATATTAAATCTTCCAATCCATGAACACGGAATGTCTTGCCATTTATTTAGGTCTTTAATTTTTTCAGCAATGTTTTGTAGTCTTAGGTGTACAAATCTTTCACCTCCTTTGTTAAATTTATTCCTACATATTTTATTATTTTAGATGCTATTGTAAATGGGATTGTTTTCTCAATTTCCTTTTCAGGTTGTTCTTTACTGGTGTAGAGAGACCCAAATGATTTCTGCATGTTCATCTCATATCCTGTAACTTTCCTGAATTTGTTTGTTAGTCCTAGTAGATTTCTTTTAGATTCTTTGGGATTTTCTGTATATAGGATCATGTCATCTTAAGTAGGGATGACTTGATTGCTTCCGTTCTAATTTGGCACCTTTTATTTCCTTCTCTTGTCTGATTGCTCTGTAAGAACTTACAGCAAAACACTAACAGCAGGCATCCTTGTCTTGTTCTTGACATTGGGGGAAAGCTTTCAGTCTTTCACCATTGAGCATGGTATTTGCTGTGTGTTTTTCACAAATGCCTTTGATCATGTTGAGAAAGTTCCCTTCTATTCCTAGTTTTCTAGTGTTTTTTTTTTAATCATGAAAGATTGTTGGATTTTGTCAAATGTCTTTTCTGTGTCAGTTGAGATGATTGTGTATATTTTTCCTTTATTCTATTAATGTGGCATAATACGTTGATTTTCTTACTATTCTTGCATTCCTGCAATAAACCCCACTTTGTCATAGTGTATAATACCTTTAATATACTATTGGATTAGGTTTGCCAGTACTATTTTGTCAAAGATTTTTGCATCTATATTCATAAAGGATATTTGTCTGTAATTTTCTTTTCCTGTACTGTCTTTCAGGCTTTGGTATTAGGGTAATGCCGGTGTCTGGATGTGTTTGGAAGTAATCCCTCCTCTTATTTTTTGGTAGAGTTTGAGAAGGATTGGTGTGGAATCTGCTTAAAATGTTACATAGAATTCAGCAGTGAAACCATCTGGTTCTGGACTTTTCTTTGTTGGGAAGGTTTTAATTACTGGTTCAATCTCTTTACTTGATATAAGTCTGTTGAGATTTTCTATTTCTCCTTGCATCAGATTAGGTAATTTGTGTATTTCAAAGAAAGTGTCCGTTTCATCCAAGTTTTCTAATATGTGGGCATATTTCTGTGGGGTGGTTAGTAATGCCCGCAATTTGATTCCCGATTTCAGTTCTTTGTGTCTTTTTTTTCTTTTTCTTTGTCAGTCTGGCTAAAAGATTACTGATTTTACTGATCTTTTCAAAAAACCATCTTTTGTTTTTTTTATTTCCTCTATAGTTTTTTGTTCCCTATTTCATTTATGTGTGCTATAATTTTTATTTTTTCCTTCCTTCTATTAACTTTGGGTTTAGTTTGTTCTTCTTGTGCTGGTTTCTTTAGATTTGAACTTAAGCTATTGATTGTGATCCTTCTTTTTTTTAATGTAGGCATTTAGAGCTATAAATTTCCCACTGAGCACTGCATACACTACATCTTGTATGCTTTGGTTTTTTTAATTTATTTTTATTTTTTCACTTCCTTTTCTCTCAAGATATTTCCTAATTTCCCTTGTGTGTTCTTCTTTGACCCATTGGTTGTTTAGTAGTGTGTTGCTTAATTTCCATGTATTTGTAAATTTTTCGGATTTCCTTCTGTTATTGATTTCTAGCTTTGTTCAGTTGTGGTCTTAGAAGATACTCTTTTTTATTTCAATATTTTTAAGTTTAAGATTTTTTTCTTGTGGCCTAACGTGATCTATCCTGGAAAATGTTCCTTGTGCATTTGAGAAGAATGTGTATTCTGCTATTGTTGGGACATACATAGAACACTCTACATGTCCATTGGGTCTAATTGGTAAATAGTGCTGTTCAAGTCCTCTGTTCCTTATTGTTCTTCTGTTTACATGTTCTATCAATTATTGAAAGTAGTTATTAAAGTCAACTATTATTGTAAAACTCTATTTCTCCCTTCAGTTCTGTCAATTATTGTTCATATATTTTGGGACTCTGTTGTGAATGTATATGTTTATAATTATTATATATGTGAGTGTATATGTTTATAATAATTATATTTTCTTGCTGGATTGAACCTTTGATCAATCTATAATATTCTTACTTGTGTCTTGTAATCTTTTTTGACTTAAAGTCTATTTTTTTGTCAGAAAATAATGTAGCCACTCCAGCTCTCTTTGCTTACTGTTTGCATGGAACTTTCCCCACCCTTTTACTTTCAACGTTGTATTATCAGGGTTCTCTAGGAAACAGAACCAACAGGAGATATCTGTAAATAGTATAAGATTTTATAAAATTCTCTCACATGACTGTGGGGATGCACAAGTGCAGATTCCGCAGGCAGGCTGCAAGCTAGAGGCTCCGATGAAAGTCCAATGAAGGTCCTTGATGAGTTTCCAGGAGACATTCGCTGTAAAGGACGAGCTGGAAAATTCTCCCTGAATGCTGAAATCACTTCCCCTTTTAAGGCATTCAGCTGATTGGATAAAATGTCACTCATTGCTGACGGCAATCTCCTTGGTTGATGCAGACGTAATCAACCATCTATACAGTAAACTCACTGTTACTAAAGTCCGTAAATGTCCTAGTATTACAATTAGCCCAGTGCTTTCTTGACCAAATGACTGGGCACAATTACCTGGCTGAGTTGACACATTAGCCTCACCCTCACAAGCCTCTTGTAGACAGCATATATAACTCAAGCTTTTTCATCCAATCTGCCAATCTCTGCCTTTTGATAGAATAGTTCAATTTGTAAACATTTATGGTAATAACTGAGAAGGAAGAATGTGCTTCTGCTGTATATCTTGTATGCATTTTTGTTCCTCATTACCACCTTTTATGTTTTGAGTTGCTTTTTTATAGGGTGCCATTTTGATTCCTTTCTACTTTCCTTTTTCT
>JAKSZT010054516.1:521499-616152 GCA_026826555.1 Tolypeutes matacus | reverse complement strand
TGTAATATTTTGGGTAATCTAAGCACCTCTTAAAATATATGTATGTATATATATATATATAACATTTTTGTAAGCAGATACACATATATGCATATATATTTATATATCATTTTGCAAATGTTTGTATGTATTGTGAGAATTTTGATTTTTACCCACAATAAAAATAAATTTTAAAAAATAAATAAATAAATAAATAAAATAAAATCAGGTAGCGTGATTTCTCCAATTTTATTTGTCCTTTTCAAGATGTTTCTGGCTATTTGGAGCCCCTTACCCTTCCAACAAATTTGATAATTGGCTTTTCCAGTTCAGTTTTTTTTTTTTTTTAATGCTGTTGGAAATTTTATTGGGATTGCATTGAATCTGGAAATCAATTTGGATAGGATAGATATCTTAATGATATTTAGTCTTCCAATCCATGAACATGAAATATTCTTCCATTTATTTAGGTCTTCTTTGATTTCCTTTAGCAATGTTGTGTAATTTTCTGTGTACAACTCATTTACATCCTTAGTTAAGTTTATTCCTGGATATTTGAATCTTTTGATTACTATTGTAAATGGAATTTTTTTCTGGATTTCCTTCTCAGAGGGCTAATTATTATTGTTCAGAAATGCTACTGATTTTTGTGTGTTGGTCTTATATACCGCCACTTTACTGAACTTGTTTATCAGCTCTAGAACCTTTGTTGTAGATTTTTCAGGACTTTTTACATATAGGATCACATCATCTGCAAATAGTGAATGTTTTATTTCTTCCTTTCCAATTTGGATGCCTTTTATTTCTTTTTCTTGCCTAAGTGCTTGAGCAAGTACTTCTAATACAATGTTAAATAAGAGTGATGACATGGGCATCCTTGTCATGTTCCAGATATTAGAGTGGAAGCCTTTAGCCTTTCACCATTGAGTATGATGTTAGCTGTGGGTTTTTCATATATGCCCTTTATCATGTTGAGGAAGTTTCCCTCTAATCCTATCTTTTGAAGTGTTTTTATCAAATAAGGATGCTGTATTTTGTCAAATGCCTTTTCTGTGTTGATAGAGATGATCATGTGTTTTTTTCCCTTTGATCTGTTAATGTGGTGTATTACATTGATTGATTTTCTTATGTTGAACCATCCTTGTGTGCTTGGGATGAAACCCACTTGGTCATGGTGTATCAATCATTTGATGTATTGTTGGATATGATTAGCAGTTATTTTGTTGAGGAATTTTGCATCTAAGTTCATTAGAGTGAGTGGGCTGTAGTTTTCTTGTAGCATCTTTATGTGGCTTTGGTATTAGGGTGATGTTGGCACCATAGAATGAGTTTGGTAATGTTCCTTCCTCTTCAATTTTTTGGGCTAGTTTGAGTAGGATTGATATTAGTTCTTTCTGGAATGATTGGTAGAATTCACCTGTGAAGCTGTCTGGCCCTGGGATTTTCTTGGTTGGAAGGTTTTTGATGACTAGTTCAATCTCACTACTACTTGTGGTTGGTCTGTTGAGTTCTTCTACTTCTTCTTTCATCAAATTAAGTTGCTTTTGTGTTTATAGAAATGTGCCCATTTCATCTAAATTGTCCATCTTGTTGTCATACAATTTTTCAAAGTATCTTCTTAGGATACTCTTTATTTCTGTGGCATCAGTGGTGATATCCCCTCTCTCATTTGTGATTTTATTTATTTGCATCTTTTTTTCTTTGTTAGTCTAGCTAAGGGCTTGTCAATTTTATTATTCTTCTCAAAGAACCAGCTTTTGATTTTGTTAATTCTTTCTAATGTTTTTTAAATTCTCAATTTCATTTAATTCAGCTCCAATCTTCGTTATTTCCTTCCTTCTGCTTGCTTTGGGATTCATTGTTGTTCTTTTTTTTTTAGTTCCTCCAGGTATACAGTTAGGTCTTTGGTTTTAGCTATTTCTTCTTTTTAAATATAGGCATTTAGGGCTATAAATTTCCCTCTCAGTACTGATTTAGCTGCATCCCATAAATTTTGATATGTTGTGTTCTCATTTTCATTGTCTTTGAGGTAGTTTCTCTGACAATTTCCTCCTTGACTCACTGGTTGTTTAAGAGTGCATTGTTTAACTTCCATATATTTGTGCCTATTCCAGTTCTCCATCCTTTATTGATTCTAGCTTCATTCCATTATGGTTATAGAGAGTGCTTTGTATAATTTCAATCTCTCTAAATTCATTGAGACTTGTTCTATTACCTAGCATGTAGTCTATCCTTGAGAATGATCCATAAGCACTCAAGAAGAATTTGCAACCTGCTGCTTATCGATGTAATGTTCTGTATAAGTCCATTAGGTCTGGTTCCTCTAACATATTATTCAAGGTCTCTGTTTCTTTATTGAGCTTCTGTCTAGATGTTCTGTCTAATGGTGATAATGGTGTATTAAAGTCCCCCACTATGTTTGTAGAGGTATCTAGTTCTTCCCTTAGTTTTGCTAGTATTTGCCTCAAGTATTTTGGGGTTCCCTGGTTAGGTGCATAAATATTTATGATTGTTCTTTCTTCTTGGTTGAGTACTCCTTTTATTAATATATAGTGTCCTTCTTTGTCTCTTACAACAGTTTGCATTTATAGTCTATTTTGTCTGGTATTAGCATAACTACTTCTGACCTTTTTTGGTAATTGTTTACATGTAAAATCATTTTCTAACCTTTCACTTGCAATCTGTTTGTGTCCCTGGGTCACAAGGTGAATTTCTGTAAACAGAATATAGATGGGTCATATTTCCTTATCCATTCTGCCATTCTGCGTCTTTTGATTGGAGTTTAATCCATTAATATTCAATGTTATTACTTCAAATGTAGTACTTACTTTAGCCTTTTCTTTAGGCTTATATGTGTCATATTTTAATTTATTTCTTTTTTATCCTTTACTTACATTTACCAATAATATTCCTTTCTATACTCTCCTCCAACTTTCTTGCTCCTGTTTTTTTTCCTTTCAACTTACAGAACTCCCTTTAATTTTTCTTGAAGGACAAGACTCTTGTTGACAACCTCTCTCAATTTCTGTTTATCTGTGATTATTTTGAACTGTCCCTCATTTTTGAATGACAATTTTGCTGGATACAGAATTCTTGGCTGGCAGTTTTTTCCTTTCAGTACCTTAACTATATCATACCACTGCCTTCTTGCCTCCATGTTTTCAGATGAGAAATCAGCACTTACTCTTATCATGCTTCCCTTGTATGTCATGGATCTCTTCTCTTGCTGATTTCATGATTCTTTCTTTATCTTGAGCTTTTGACAATCTGATAAGTATGTGTCTCAGGGTAGGTCTGCTGGATTTATTGTGTTTTGAGTACGCTGTGCTTCCTGTACGTATATATCCATGTTGCTCATAAAAGTTGGGGAAATTTTAGGCCATTATTTCCTCAAACATTCCTACTGCCCCCTTTCCCTTCTATTCTCCCTCTGGGATGCCCATAATGTGAGTGTTTGTGCATTTTCGTGTTGTCATTCAATTCCCTGGGTACCTGCTGAATTTTTTCCATTTTTTCATCTATCTGTTCTACTAACTGTGTGATTTCAGATGTCCTATCTTTTACATTGTTAATTTTTTCCTCTGCCTGTTCAAATCTACTGTTATGTGCTTCTAGTGTATTTTTAACTTCTTGCATTGTGTTTTTCATTACCCTAAGATCTGTTTTCTTTCTATGTATGCTTACAATTTTTCTCTGTATGTTCCCCAGTGTCTTCTGGATGTCCTTTATCGCTTCATTTCATTGAGCTGATTAAGGATATTTGTTTGGGCATCCTTGACTAGTTGTTTCATGTTGCGCATATCCTCCTGCTTTCTAGTTTGTTCATTAGGCTGGGCCATGACATCCTGTTTCTTAGTACGGCTTGTAAGTTTTTTTGCTGATGTCTAGGCACCTGTTTATCTTGATGGGCTTATTCAGTTGGTTAGATTTTCTTTCCAGTCTAGGGTTTTATTTTTGTTTGGTTTTGTGTTACCAGTCCTCTTTATCATTTGATCACACTTATTCTATATCCTTGTAGTGGCCTCTCCCCACAGTTCTAGGGGAAGAGTGCAGCCTGCTGCCCCTGCTCCATCTCGGATCTTCCCATTAGTGCAGGAGCTGTCTGGATGAAAGCCGTGCTCTCTCCCAGAGTGTGAGCCACTCTGCACACTCATCCTTCACACGCCCTGGGAGCCCTCTAACCTTTACAGCTAAGAAGCAGCTGGGAGGCCTGTTTCTCTGCCACAAACAGCAACTGTCCTGCTTAGCTTATCTCCCACCCTATCTCCTATATATGTCACTTAGTGTTTCTGTAATCCTGCTTCCCCATTTTCAGCCTGGAATTCTTATGATGTGATTTACAACCCTTATACCTGCCTGCTCCCCTGCACATGCACCCCAACTTTGACTGTAAGAAAATCCTGAATAAAAAGAGTGCTGGGGATCAGCTCGAGAGCACAGCTTCTTCAGCTGTTCTCATCCTGATCTCTCTCAACCTTCGTGTTTGGAGTAATTTCAGTGTGCTGTCACTGACCCTGCTGGACAGACCTCGCAAGATTTGCAGGATGGATTCCTGCAACACGCCTTTAGCACTGACGATGGAATAAACAAGGTACCAGCACACTGGAGGACACACAGGGAACGAGACCTGACTTTGACCTAAAAAGGCCCATGTCTCATTAGGATAAATACAAATTTTGGAAGTTTAGAATTTGAATGAACACAGAGATAGTTAAGATACTTAGATTGTTCTTGAGACATGCTGGCCCAGCTAGGGCACCTTCAGCCTCAGGGAACAGAATATCTGGCCCAGGGTGGCTTGAACACAGGTGGTTGTGATCTCACCAACAAGGGGTCCAGAGGCAAGAGACCCCAAGGCTGATCATTTGTCCTTTCAACAAGGACAGGCCTTAGCATCAGCTTCTCAAAGCATCTTGACTCCTTTCCTCATGGTCCCACTTTGACTGCCATAGCTCCTAACGTCACGTTTTCACCCCTTGGTCAAAATCAAAGAATGATGACTCATTCCTACCTTCTACCTTCCTTCAGGTAAAAAGGCAAAGCTCTCAGACCCCGCCCACTTCCTCCCACCAGCTGCAACCCCTAACCCCTACCAGTGCTAAAAGGAGACGGGGAGGGCTGTGGTTGGTTCCCTCCAGTTATGATTCACTTCCTGAGATGGGCCTTTCTCTGAGCCCATTGCCTCAAGACACCGGAACAATTTGTATTTATTCTCGGTGCTGTGATTTAGTCAGAAGAAGGAAGAAATAGCTGCTGGGGGGAAAAAACAACAATTTCAACAGGATGTGTCTGGCCATGAAGCTACAGAATAGATTCTGCCAAAGTTAGAAGGGCACTTAAGACTGAAAAATGAAGCAGGCCACTCCATAGAGCTAAATAGTAACCGTTTATTAGGGGAAATAGAGACTGGGAAGCTGGTCCTGGAGAGAGTACACTCCGCGCTACCAAGAGGTTACAGGGGGTTATTTGGGGCACGAACAAGGAAGGCACGGAGCCAAGTCAGGGTCTGCGAGATGGTAAACACGTCTCTGCAGTTACTGAGGGGCCGCAGGAGTGGCTCTGGGACAGGCTTGCTCCTGCTGAGGAATGTGCACTTTAAATGCTCCCATGCGGGGGCGTGGGGGGGGTGAGTTATCTAGGGATTTATGGCTTCTCTGGTTTGTGGCTGAGAAGGAAACAGTACAAGAAATTCCCAGTGGAAAAATCCTCTCACAATTGCGGGTGGAAACCAGGTGCCCATCCAGGTCTGAAAAGAACCAGCACGTCATGCCCCAAACATCAACCACTCCCCCTCCCTGCTGGAACGCTAACGGCAAACATCAGCTTCTGGAACGTTGCTTGCTTGCTTTGCTATAGAAATATGTATGATCAAAACAATCTGTTTTCGGTTGCTATAGAAATATGTATGATGATTAAACAATCCTGCTTTTGGCGCGTGCGAAAAAGAATCGGCCACACGGGAAGGAGTTCTATAAAAACTGCAGTCACTGGACGTTAGGGGCGACTCTCTCTAGGGAGTGCGCCCGGGCCGGTAATAAAGGTTTCATTGAACTTTCCTCCTGGGAGTCGTTATTTGCATGAAGCGTTCCGCTTCATGGCGTCACATTCCACCCCTCAAAAAAAACCCATTCTGGGGGGCAGATCTGGCTCAAATGGGCGTCCGTCTCCCATATGGAGGGACCTGGGTTCGATCACCAGGACCTCCCAATAAAAATTTAAAAATATATAGAAGGTGCGCGGGCCGCCAGGAATGCTGTCAGGACCCGTGCGTAGGTGCACGGCCAGGTCCTGCCAAGCCACAGCAAGATGATGACGCAGCAGGAGACTGACTCAGGGGAGAGCCAAGACAAGACACACCGAAAAACCAGGAGCTAAGCTGGCGCGGGAGGTAGGACGCCTCTCTCCCATTGGAGGTTCCAAGAATCGAATCCCAGTGAGGACAGGAGAAGGATGAGAAGAGAGGGCAGGAAACGGACACAGAGAATTGCCCAGCGAATGAACTCAGAAACAGCAAAAATGGGGGTGGGGGTGGGGATGGAGAAAAGTAAATAAATAAATAAATAAATCTTTAAAAACAAACAAACAAAAAAAACGTTCTTACATTCTGCGTGCCCCTCTTCTGTGAAAATCCCTGAGTGGTCCTTGAGAGGCCCATCTGGGGGCAGAATCCACAGCCACCGTGTAAGACACGTGTATCTGTGCCTGCTGATGCCAGGAGGAAAATGAGTGAGGTTAAAAGGCAACCCTGCCCCAGCGACCCCTCCAGGGAGGCTGCACCCGCCCACACAGCCAGCACTCAGTCTGGTCATAGCTGCAGCCACGTCGGTTGCCCATTTCAGGAATTCCTTCCCTTCTGTTGTAAGGGTTAGAAACATGGATGTAGGGGCAGAAGACGAGAAGCTTGGCAAGAACGGACTTTGGGAGTCAGGAACGTGCAGCCACGGGCCCATCTCCTGGTGAGACAATTCCCAACTCGGGCTTCTTCCCCGGGAGGTGTAGGAGCGTTAGCTTTCCCAAGGGCTCGGAGCATGGGGAGGACAGCATGAAAGGAGCCTGTGCATCACATCCCAGCAGGAGGGAGGCTTCTGCCCGGCTTCCACGCGGGGGCTGCCTGCAAGCTGCAGCGACGGGTCCCTCCACAAGCAGGACGGGAGTCAGCGTTGCCGTGAGCGCGGCCCCCCCAGCACAAGCCCCAGGAAGCTTGCGGGGCCTCTGGGCGGGGCCCGTGGCAATCTCAGTATGAGTCCCTGCTCTGTTCTAACTGGAGGAGCCCCTTGTCCCGGGGTTACTTCCATTCCTATTGTTGCTGGAGTGGACGCCGGGGTCCTGAAACGCTCCTATGCCGAGGTGTGTCCAGTCATTGGGGCACTGTTTATCAGCCTGAGTGCTTCCTGTAAATGAGGAAACCGTGCCGTGGGTGGTTTGAAGATCACTGTTGTAGTTGTTATTTTAAAACCCCATTCTTGGAAGCGGACGTGGCTCAACCAGTTGAGCACCCGCCTACCACGTGGGAGGTCCCAGGTTCGGTTCCCGGTGCCTCCTGGAGAAGGTGAGCAAACAATGAGCAGACAGACGAGGGAACCATCTGGGGCGGGGGGGGGAATAAATAAAGAAAAATAAATTAATTAATCTTTAAAAAACAACAACACTCTTCTTTTCTGTCAGGCCTGGAGGTTGTATGGCAGATGAAAATGCCAGGCAATTTCTCTTTCTTGCACCCAGTCCTGGACGTGGTGACCGTGGAATGGGTGCCTTGGTGCTGCCGATGTGCTGTGGCACCCTGCCTGCAGGAAGGCGTCGGGAGTCCTCGGACTGCAGAGCACCTGAAACAGTGTCCGCACAGGTCAGGGCACACTTTTTGCATCTGACAGAGGGAAGGTCTTAGAGGGTCTGTGTTCCCTGGAGATGGGCCCATATTATGGGCAGTGGGCACCTCCGTCGAGCACACGTTGGACAGGACTCGCAGGCCACAAGCACACAGGGGCCCCATCCAGTCTTAGGACTCTGTGTCCCGAGTTACAGTTAGCCAGCCTGCTGGTCATGGTTTTCATCAGCACCGAATTCCAGCTAAGGTGCAGCCTCCAGATTTCCCAGCGGCTGGAGTCCATCTGTCTTCCCACAGGGCTTTCCTATGCGTCTTCCCAGCTGCGGTCCCTTTCTCCTGTTGCCACTGTCCCATCCAGAGAGTCAGACCGCAACGCACAGCCCAGCGGTTGGCGCACGTGGAGACCGGCTGACGGCTCGTGACTCAGCGCCCTGACTGCTCTGACGCGCCCTCCATCCACCCGCAGGGTGCCCATAGCCATGTGCACTCTGCGGCATCGACTGAAGGCGGCATCAGTAGACCAGGCACCCTCTGAGCAGCTCCTACGCCCTCTTTTTTTTTCTCCCTTGTTGTCTGCTCATTGTTTTTTGCTCATTGTCTGTTTTCTTTAGGAGGCACTGGGAACCGAACCCGGGACCTCCCATGTGGGAGGCGAGCACTCCACTGCTTGAGCCACCTCTGCTCCCCCACCCTCTCCTTTTGATGCTACTTTCTCTATTGCTGGCACAAATGATGTAGGGGAGTTCAGATTCTCTTCAAACATAACCGATGCCAATAATTTATGTAACCCTTCAGACAGTGGCTTGCATGGAGAGAACTCTGATGCCCAAAAGCCTGCCACTCCCGCGGGACTGGGACTGGGACTGGGGCGAGTGCCGAGCGGCGGTGACGAGCCGACTCCTGGGCTGCGGTGGTTGCGGTTGCTGCGAGGGCGAGCGATGGTGCTGACCTGGGCAGGGCCGTCTTTTTCCAAGCAGGACAGCGACCTCTTCCCCGCGACAGGCGGTGGAAGAGGCGGAGCCAGGCGAGGGGGCTGAAGACCAACTGGATTATGTATTTCGTTCTGGAATCTCAAAGCAGTCCACACAGTGATTTCTTCCTCATGTTATCTAAGTCAAGAGGAACAATACATTTTTTAACAAGAATCAGTAACTGGAAGTACAAAATTGGTTATTTAAAAATGTTAAAATGAAATTTTGATCAGCAGAGGTGCTGTTACCAGATTTGTCTTCTGGGTACAAATTAAAAATGACTGAAGTCCGAGCAATGGTAGAATTCTCCGTGGAGCTAAACAAGTTGTACAATGTGGAGTTATTTCAGAGAGGTTTTTACCAGATTCGTGCATCTATGAAAATTCCACCACGAATTCCCCACAGAGTAGAAGCGAGTTTGTTACATGCAACAGGTATGACTTTCGCTTTTCCAGCTTCAGTTCATGATTCTCTAATTTGCAGTAAAACACTTCAAATTCTGTACAAAAATGAGGAGATTATTTTAAATGATGTTATGATCTTCAAAGTTAAAATGTTGTTGGATGAAAAAAGATTGAAGAAACCTTTGAGGAAATGAATTTTTTGTTATCCTTGGATCTCCACTTCACAGATGGAGATTATTCGGCAGATGATTTGAACGGCTTGCAACTAATAAGTGGCTGAACACTGAAGCTGCGCTTTAACCTCCACAGAGGGCTTCATCATCATGTCGATCTTATGTCTGATTATTTCCGCCTTTCTGTTGTATCTGTTACAGTTCATGCATCATTGGTTGCACCTACACCAGTCACTAAAAAGGTAAATTTAACTAGTACCCTAGTCCTTATTAATATGATGTCCTTTATTTTTTATAGTGATAACATATTTTGATAAAGATAAAAATTTTAGGTTTTAAATTACTTAATAACTAATATGTTTCAAAAATAATACAGTCTTGTATTTTAAGAATACGGGAACATTAGTTGATAACTTTTCCATTACAGAAATATGGAGCAATTTTTGTCAATCCCAAATATGTTGACAAATAAAAATAATGCAATCTGGAAATAAAAAAAACAAAAAAATTAAGAAAGCCTGCCACATTTGTGCTGTGCTAGCCTGTGCACAAGCACTTTCAGGCCGAGTACAAGTGTCTTTGACCCACTTATCGAGCAGTCATTGGCAGAGTCATTTTCATAGGCTCGGTTTCCGTAACAGTAAGAGAGACTGCTGACAGTTGTTTTCTACAGAGCTGTATTGTTGATCTGTTCCTTTCCATAGCTGGGGTCAGAACCTGAGCGGTACTCGCGTCTCATTTTTTTTTGCCACAGGCCCCACCCGAACTCTCTGGGTAGCTGACAACATCCAATTCACAAGCTTGCCCTGCTCTTACAGCACCTAGAGACTGGATCTGCTCTGGGGATGCCTGCCGGGCTCAGTGTCCCAACACCCGTGAGCTCCCCCCTCCCCTCTCTAGGAGGGACCGGGGATGCACCCCGGGACCTTGAACATGGGAACTTGAGCTACATCCGCTCCCCAAGCCCCCTTTTTTATCAACCTGTATAATGGTGGAAGGGTTTGCGTGTGGTGGGGGATAAAGGGTGTCCCGCAGCTATAAAGGCTCGCAGTTCCTTTGCAGCCCGTGGAGCTGGGCACGTATGGCACGAATGGCTGCTGCCTCACCCGACCAAACCACCAAGGAAATGTAGAGACTGTCTGGACCCCTGGGTCTTGGCCCTGCTGATGGCCCATCCTCAGCTCATTAAAAGGGGCCTCAGCGGCGGCGATGTAATACTATCAAAAATAAGCATATTAGTGACAATACAGTGAATGATCTTTTCTACTTCAAATGCTTTTGCTTAACTAAGATATCAAGTCATTGATTAAATTATAATCACAATGTTTTTTAACATCTGGAGCTGAATAGTAATATGGCTGTTTAACAGGCAGTAGACCTGCTTGTTGGCCACCCTTGGTGGCTTTGCCCAGCTTGCTAGATCAGCTGCAAGGTCCATGGCCGATGGTGCGGCCACATGGGCGCCCTCGTGGCAAGATCTGAAAAGCCCGCTGCCACGCTCCCCACGTAAATGCAAGTGGATCTTGGCTATTTTCAGTTGGTGGGATACTGAAAAAGGCGTAAGCTAAGCGTGGTGGTTTGAAAGTGGATGTACCCCAGAAAATCATGAGCTTAAAGCTAATCCATTCCTGTGGGTGCAAACCTATTGTAAATGGGGTTTTGGATGAGGCTTCAGTTAAGGTGTGACTCGCCTCTTTCAGCGTGGGCCTTAAAAATCTTACTGGCGTCTTTTATAAGAGAATGCAGCTCAGACAAAGAGAGAGGGAAAGAGCCACGGAAGCAAGAAGCTGAAAGCAACAGAGCCCAGAACAGAAGGAGGAGACCAGCAGACACCGCCATGTGGCAGAGGAGGCCAGGGTCATCGGCGGCAGTGGGTCTTCAGGAAGAAGGCATCGCCTGATGATGCCTTGATTTGGACATTTTTCTCAGCCTCAAAACTGTAAGCTTGAGAGCTAATAAATTCCCACTGTTAAAGCCAGTGCATTTCAGGGTACCTGCTTTGAGCAGCCTAGGAAACTAAAACACTGAATCTAATATATAATGGAACTCTCCTAACTAGGCCGATAAGTTATTGAGAAGCATTGAAATATTTGGAACTTCAACGTGAATAGGAGGAATTCTCATTTAATTATCAATAATTATCTATCGTTCTCCAACTATCACCAGGCTTTCCCCTGACCATACAGGTCCATGAGATGGGATCTGTGCTGGTCGTGTGATCCCGGTGCTGGCCAGTTCTTTAGCTGCTCCCTGGTTTCAGCATGTCTCCCAGGAGGCGAGGTTGCTTGGTATGGGTGGGCAGGTGCACCAGGGACCAACGAGCGGCATCCTGTCCAAGTGACTTCACCTTGCAGATGTGAAGCTGGGATTTGCCAGAGGTGGTGCTAAGGTCTAGGTCTGGTGACACATCCATCTCTAATATAGAGTCAGGAATGGGAGAATGTACAATAGACTTTGGGGCGTCTGGTCTGTAAGGTTAGGGGGGTTTGCACTACTATTATGGCTAGTTTGTGGCTTTTCCCCCATACCCGCTGTAGCAGCTTGATATTGTTTATGAATTCCAAAAATAGATATTGGACTGTGTCTGTAAACTGGTCTTTTCCTCTGGGCATATTAGATTGTATTGAATTCAGAAGTTTCACTTTTACTTGATTAAATAATGATTAAGGCTTTGATTGGAACAACTCAGTAGGATGTTGAGTCTCCGCCCCCTTGGTGGACAGGGACTCACAGAGCAAACGACAGGGCAGAGGAGTTAGAGTTTTGATGCTGGAGCCCTGGGAAGTAAACACACAGAGAAGCAGGTACGTGAGGAAGGAGAGAAGGCTCCATTAGACATGGCAGAAGCCCCAGAAGAGAGATGAGTCATTAGCCTGATAGTTTACAGCTGGCCTTGTGGAGAGCGCAGAGCAGCTGAGCCTGGAGGGAAACGAGCCCCAGGAGAGAGATGAGACTTATCCCAACCTACAGCTGATATTGGAAGAAGCTAATACCACGGAGCCTTAAGAGGAAGGGGAAGCCTGAACCCTGGCAGACATCGGCAGCCATCTTGCTCCAACACGTGGCAACAGACTTTGGTGAGGGAAGTAACTGCCACTTCATGGCCTGGTAACTGTAAGCTTCTATCCGAAATAAGTACCCTTTTATAAAAGCCAACCGATTTCTGGTATTTTGCATCAGCACCCCCGTGGCTGACTAATACACCCATCTATCACCTAAAGGAATTCCAGGGCTTCCCCTAGATGAGTGTGCACTCTGCTGCACTATCAAAGGGGCTACACCGTGCAAATGGTTGCTGTGGACCAGTGGACAACTGGCTCTACGGAAGGCTTCTGATCGCCTGCTGTTGCCCATATTTGCAGTCAGCCTGACCCCACCCATAGTCTTCAGGGGTATGGGGTACCCCCCCCTTACACCAATTAACTTTCCCCAGGGTGGTGCTGTGGAGTGATGCCCGCTGGCTATATTTAGGTAGAAGCAGAGGCTGATATCTTTTTCCTCAGGCAGCTTTTGTCAGAGTCCTGATAATATAGCATTAGGTTGTCTATTTTTTCCATAGGGGTGCCTGGGGCAATTAAACTAGCACATAATTGTTTATGGGTTATACATATAGGCCTTCTCTGCCCTTTCCCTTGCCAGGTCTCTTTGGTTACTTTCCTCACCCCTTTTGACCATATTCTTTGTTTCACCCAAGCATGCTATTGCCTGTGCCACCCAGGGAGTGGCCTGACTGACAAATGGGCTTAGAATAGCTGCTAATGTCCCATACCCGACTGGAGGCACTGTTTAGGTGATTTTATCTTTCATCCCAGCAGTGAGCAGCTCATCACCAGGTCCATGAACATGTTCGGTGTATGCTGCACACTTCATTCCTAATTCACTGATTATATCCTATAATTCCTGCACAGATGACCATCTGCCCATTGTGCATGGCAAATCCCTCCCATTAAACCAGGGCCATTTTGCAGCTAAAATGCACCATACTAATAAATTTTGAATTCTGTCTGGTCTTTGCTGTGCCTAGTAAAGATGCTGATGAAGAGAGGGATGTGTAGTTATGCTAGCCATTTTTGCCATTTCCACTCCTGAAAGCCTAATACCATCTCCCCCTATGTCCATTATCTTAGCAACCAAGCAACTATGCTCTCTTGGCCCTTTTGTGTAAAACTTTGTTAACTAGACTAGTCCTGCGGGGTTCACTCCCTCATTACTTCTGCTTCTGAGCCAGGATCTCTTCGCAAGGGTCATCAGGATCCTCGTTGCTTTCAGCTTTGTAGTTATTGCCTGTTTAGGCTCATCTTCAATTCTAATTCTCCCTCCTCTGCAGTCTCCCAGCAATCCCACCCCTTTGGATCCCAGCCTTCCCTCTGGATACCCACTCAGGCCTGACACCATGGCATCCTTTTTCCATGCATTGTTGCAACTTTACAGGCCATTGCTTTGAATTGTCCCTCTTGGGTTTGACCTTTTTTGCTAATACACCAATGTTATTGGAATATGCTAACCTACTACCTTTTTCTAGAGCTAAAACCTTCTAATATCCTCACTTCAGCTTTTGCTTTTAACTGAATTTCAGTTGCATATTTACCTGCCCACAATGATGGACATGAAGTGGCAGCAATTACTTCTATTCCTTGCTATTTCCTTTTGCCCCCACCCTCCAGGTTCCCCTGAAGGACAGAAACAGTCTGGCTGGTATTTTCGGGGCATCCTTGTCCTCATGCACCGGGCTACCTCCCTCCACGTACTGGGACTTGGCCACCACAGGATTTCCCCCACCAGCCATGACACTACATCTGAAGATTCCCGTCTCCTCGGGTTGTTTTGTTTCTGGTCTCCTGGCTGCCAATTATCCGCCCACGAATCTACAGAGTGAAGTTCTATGGGCGCTTAAGACCGAAACTGAAGCGACCAAAAGAGTAAAAGAGTAACAGTTCATTAGGGAACTTAGAGACGTGGCTACAGGATGTGCATAGCTGCACCCCCCAGCAAGCCACAGGGGTTTATGGAGAGCAAGGACAAAGGGATTGCAAGATCGTAAACATGCTTCTTTAAGTTACTGATAAATAGCGGGAACAATTTTAGTACAGATAGCTATCATGCTTAGGAATATGCACACGCATTTTATGATGCACTTGGGGGTGGGGGAACTGTCTTATCTGGGAATTTATGGCTTCCCTGGTTTACAGCCTTACTGGAGGGAAAGAGGTTGAGGACCCCAAGGTCCAGCCACAGAGCAGCTTGCCCTGTGATGTAGAATCAGGAAATTGAGGACGAGCTGTGGGTGCCCCTGGGAGCAGGGGCTACAGGCTGCGGCTGGCAAAGGGGCAGCTGTGCCCAGAGGGCGTCGGGTGGAAAGAAGGGGCGGGTCCACATCCACAGAGGGCAGCCACTTCCCGGCCCCCCAACCACACCCACCCCCTCCACTCTGAGGCCCCTTCCTGCGGGAGCCTCCCCAGCCCCCACCCCTGCCCTGGGGTCTCCCCTCCCCCCAGACCGGGTGTCAGAGCCCGAAGCTGAAGACCCTCCCCGCCCCCATCCCAGATCCCTGCGGGTCCCTGAGGCGGGGGCGGGGGGCGGAGCTGAGCTACCCGCGGGTATTTCAGGCAGTGGTGGCAAGTGCTCGCCACGGCCCCCAGCCCCAGTGGCCGGTTCTGGGCCAGACCGAGAGGGAGGCGGGGGCTGCGGGGAGGAGGGAGGCGGGCGCTGGGGACGGGGCAGCGCTAGGGCGCCCGGGACTGGCGGGGCGGTGACTGGACAGGGCTGGAGGCGAGGAGACGCCCCCGGGGGTGCTGACTCCGCAGGAACCGAGTGAGAGGCGTCGAAGCGGAGCAGAGACGCGGAGCGAGCAGAGGCGGCGCTGCTGCTGCTGCTGCTGTCGGTTGAGCGCCCCCTTGCCTCGTCCTGTCCCGGGACCCCTGCCCAAACAGTGGGGACCCCTTGTTCGCATCCTCCTTGGCTCCCCTTTGGGGCCGGGAATCTCCGTACTCTCAAAGACGCCCCCTGGCTCCCGACCCGCCCGCGGGACCCTCCCAACCGTTCATCCTCGAGCGCAGCTTCCACCGCCTGCCGCGGACCCCGCACTGGGCTTCCTCAGGACCTCCTTTTGCCTGCGGACCCCGCAGTTCCAGCCGTCTGTCTTGGAGCCCCCACTCCATTTGCATCGGCAGACTGTCACTCGACATCCCCTGGGGACCCTTCAAGTCCTGTCAGCAAAGGATGGCTGGGGAGCCACGTTAAAAAACCCCTGGATTCCAGCCCGCCTGCTCAGCTTCCCCGCCCCCACCCTCTGGCCTCCCCTTCCTGCTTAGCCCAGGGCAGCCAAGCCCCTCTGCCAACCAGCTACCTATTCATCCAAGGCCTTCACATGGGACTCTAGGCTCAGCCAAGGGCAACTGCAGACCAACACTCAGTACAGAGGACACCACCCCACCAGCCAGTCCCCCAGCCAAAGTCTCCCTGTGGAAATGCACAGTCATAAAAGGGCATCCTGGAACCCTCAGTGAAATTATACTGCAACCCCACCATCCAGCAAACCTTACGTCCAAGTCCCCCGCATGGTGACGAACACTCCATCTAAGGTCCCCTCGTTGGACTCTACACTCAGCCAATAGCAACCACAGACCCCGTTCAGAATGAGCTGGGCCCAAGCCTGCCAGCAAACCATCTACCCGAGTTCTCAGGGGATGCCACGCCGATCACAACTGCAGAACTGCAGTCTTCTACTCAGAATGCACAGGACCCCTCTCCACTGGCAAACCTGCCCTCCAAGATTTCCAATTTGGATTCTCACTCAGCCAAGGGCAACTGTGGACACCCAGTGCACAGGACACCTGCTCAACAGTGAACCCTCCACCCAAGTTCTTCTGGTTGGACTCTATACTCAACAAAGGGCAGCCATTGACCCACACTTAGAGTTCTGTACACCCTCACCTGACAGGGCAACTTCCACCAAGGTCTCCATAGGGCACTCCATATTAAGCCAATCCCAAATTCAGATTCTGAATCAGAGTGCACTTGAACTCCTGCCCAACAGCAAATCCTCCAAGGTCTCTTCTTTGGATACCACATTAAGCCATTTGCTACCACGGACCACTACTCAGATGGTACAAGGTCTCTGAATTGGACTTATCATTCAGCAGAGGACATACAAGGACCCCCAGTTGGAGAACACTGCAGGCCATGCCACATTTGAAACCTCCATCCAAAGCCCATTCGATCAACTCTGCACTATCTTGACATTCCATGAGTCAAGACAGGGGAGTGTCATATGCCCCAGGGGGGTGGGGAGGAAGGAACAGTTAAGATCTAACGGGGTATTTAGTGGTCATGGGAAAGGTTTTTCATTACCTTACAGTAATGGACACAGGACATGGTAAATATCATCAAAACTTATTAAACTGTATCATCTAAATTGTAAACTATACTGTAAATCATTGACAATGTTCAGTTGCTATATTTTGCTATCTATATAACAGTTGTAACAATGCTAACATCCCAAAAAAAGGGGGGGGGTTTAATATGGGGTGGGGAAGGGGGTGTGTTTTGGTATCTGGGAGTCTCTGGTATTCCATGTGTGACTTTGCTGTGACCTAAAACTTCTTTGAAAATTAAATGAAAATTTGGGAGACACTGGGGATTGAGAGGGGGAAGGTGTCACGGCCCACCGGACATCCGATAACACAGTGATAAAAGGACAAAAAAAAAAAAAAAAAATCAACTCTGCACCATTCAGAGTGCTGTGGAACTTATCTTGTTAGCAAACCCTCATCCAAAGTCTCTGTGGTGGAATCCACACTCAGCCAATCACAATGGCAGACTCCCATGCAGTGTGCACAAGGAAATGATTCATGGCAAACCCTGCATCCAAGATTTCAACATTGGACTCTATGCTCAACCAAGGGCAACTTCAGACTCTGACTCAGAATACAGAGAATACCAGCCCACCAGTGAATCCTTCATCCAAGTTCTCATTAGAATCTGCACTCAACCAAGGGCATCCATAGCCACCCTTTCAGAATGCCATGGATACGTAATCACCAGCAAACCCTTTGTCTAAGATCTCCACAGTGGATATCACACTTGGCGAAAGGCATCCAGTGACCCCAAGACACTGGACATTTGTCCATCAGTGAAACATCCATCCAATGTCTCATTAGACTCTATGCTCATCAAGCAAACCAGCAGAACTCCACCTAGAGTGATATGAACCCAAGCCCTCCTGGATACCCTCCATCTAATATTTGCAATGGTTTCCATACTCAGGCAGTCACAATCACATACTCAGATTCAGAGCTCACTTGATCCTAGATCACTGGTAAACCCTCCATGCAAGATCGCACTTTAGACTCTACACTTGGCCCTTCCTGTGTCATTAGGCAATTACATTTTAAAACAAATGGAAGATCCAGAAACAGGGTCAAAAGAACAATCAGAGGTGAAAACAGTGCAGCAAAGAGGGAGGCATCGTTACCAGAAAGGAGAAACCCGAGGCCACTGGCTCAGGCTGGAATGGATCTTCCAATGGAAGGACCAGGCCTGGACTTGTCCTTGAAGGTCACGGGTGCTGACTCGGGGCAAGGTGGGCTAGGAAACGTCAGTGGTCCACGGCCCAGCGTCGAGGCCCAGCAGCGGCGAGGGCTGCTCAGCGCGCACTTCTCCTGGCGACGTGCTGGGCGGAGGGGCTGGTGTTCCCGTGGCCCGAAGACCTTTGTCCTGGGACTGATTTCCACCTACTGCCCTGGTGGCATGTCGTCTGGGGAGCCCTTTTCATCCTTGGGCTTGTGTTGTTTAGAGACAGCAAAGGATGGCGCGGTCTCGAACAGCAGACCGGCCTGGAGCTCCAAGAGTTGTCTAAAGTGACGAAGCTTGTAGTTAAAACTTCCTTAGATAGTGAGGAACAATTTAAATTATACAAACAGCTTCCCAGGCAATGAGGAATATTACTGACAATCTCTCCAAGGACGTGTGTGAACTAAATGATGCACCTGGAATGCAAAGGCCAGAAAAACCAAGTTTGCTGCAAATTTGCCCTCCCAGCTTGGTGACTCAGGAAGGCCAGGATTTAAAGAGCACTGTGGAGGGCCAGCTCTCCCTGAGTATATTAGGAAAAGCTGAGGGGAGTTTTGAACAAGTGTCTGGGGAAACCCAGGCCCTGGGGAGGATCATGCAGAGTAGGGGGTCCAGGAGGAGCTCTGGAGGTGGAGGAGGTGGTGGAGGCAGAACAGGGGTCAGCCACAAGAAGCTCTGGTCTCCCAGTCAGCATCGTCACATTATGAAGGGGTGAAAGCCCTACACACCCCACCCCAGGAGGACATGGAGGGAACTGGACCTGCGGCTGTGCGGCCTCCTGGAGGAGCGGTGGCCTTGAACTTGATGCCCCAATAATAAATAAATACTTTGGTGGGCATGCAAAAGAAATGCCCCTGGGTTATTCTGGGGCACAGCCAGGTAAGGCAAGCCCTGGTCCACGCCCAGCAGTCGGGAGTTGAGTCAGGTCTCTTATTTTCCGACTGGATCGACCTCGATGTGGCATTTGTCTACCTGGAGCCTCAGAATAGTTCTGTGAGGTGGGCAGGGTCTGAGAAGGTATCTCAGCCCCTCAACGGCGAGCTCCAGAGCTAGCGCTGAGCACAAAGTGCCTGTCCTTGTCCCCTGCACGTCACATATATGGACTAGAAAACCCAGGCCTGTGCCTGTCCTCAGTGTCACTTATATGGACTCGTTTGTTCCACACTTGTCACTGTCCTAAACGTTACATATATGGCTAATTTAAAACTCAAAGCAAGCCAGAGAGCTAGGTGCTATTTTTATAGATGGAAAGGAAAATGGGGACAGAGTCTCAGCACTTAGGTATTTCTTTTTTTTTTTTTTTTTTTTTAAAGATTTTATTTATTTATTCATTTATCCCCCCCTTGCTGCTTGTGCTCGCCGGGTCAGCTAACCACGCCGTGCGGGCGGGCTTGCCTTCACCAGGAGGCCACGGGAACCGAACCCGGGGCCTCCCATATGGTAAACGGGAGCCCCACTGATTGAGCCACAGCCGCTTCCCTAGCACTTAGGTATTTCTATATAAAGCATTTCTTGGTAACTTGCCTGAGACCTCACAGCCTTTTTGTGGCAAATTTGGGTGTGGATCCAGACAGAATGGCCCATAGCTCAGTCCACTTAAGCCTGGTCCCATGGATCCCAGATCTCCCCAGGGCATTCAGACTCCTTCCACCAGCTCAGCGTGCAGTTGGGGCTGACAAAGCCCCTCTGGCTTCATGTCCTCTCTCCAGAGACAGAGCAGAAGACAGGGCTTGGTGAGAGGGAAAGGCCCACTCCCAGGCTCCTGTTGATGCCTTTGGTAAGCAAACGTGGGGATCCGAGAAGGGCTGAAGGAGCCGGCAACACTGCAGGTACGAGGCCTTCCTGGAAAGCACTCGTTGTGGCTGGGTGAGGTGTCACAGGGAGAGGGCGGCAGGCAGAGAATCTGAAGGTGTCTTCCGGATGGGGGGCTGCATTCCAGGGCCACAGGAGGCATAGAAAGATGTTGTGTATGTTGGAGACAGAGGATTCATGCTGCTTTCTCTGGGGAGGATGGATGGAAGGAGCAGGGCAGGAGGAAGAGGGAGCCAGTAGGAAATGGGTGCAGGCACCTGGGGAGACAATGGTGGCCTTGGACATGGAAGGAAGTGGCTGCCTCCTGGACGTGGAGAGAAGAACTGGGGGTGCATGGGATGCTGGTTGGGGAGGGAGGGTTCAAGGTGACCCCAAGGTTACAGTTGCAGGCTTCACTCCTCCTGGACAGTGGTCCTTCCTAAAGTCCAGGAGAACGGGGCTTGAAGAGGAACCTGAGGGCTGGGCATGCCAGTGGAGCACCTGGTGGGGGGTTCCCCACCAACATCTGACCTTCCTGGGGCTCAAAGGCAGTTCTGGGATAGGGAAGACCAGAACTGCTGCACGGAGACCTCCCTGGAAGCCATGTGAGTTCATGGGGACTGTGTCAGTGGAGGGGAGTCATAAAGGCAGGTTTGGGGGAACAGGTGCCTGCCAGGGATGCAGGATGGACCTGTGAGTGCTTTGACAAGAGGAATGTTTTGGTTCTTTTTTAAGTTTGGTGTCCTGGCCATTTCAAGAGCTGCTGGTGAAGAGCCTGTGACGGGAGTGAGTGGACTCATGGTGCCCAAGACCTGAGAAGAATTGATCTCAGAGCTGAGGCCAATGCGATCAATATCCCAATGCCAGGTGGTGAATAATAGTGTAGGGGGAAATAGTGAAAGGAAGAGGGGGAGGGGGGTGCAGTTGGAGGAGGGACATTTGGTGAAAGGCTGAAGTAGGTGGGATGGTCTCTGGTCTGTCCTGAGGAGGGAGAATTTAACACTTGTTTCCTGTAGGTGGGAAACCGCCTCCCCCCAGGTTTCATCCACTGGGCGGCATGCTGAGGGGCTGAAGTCAGAGGGCACAGCTGTGATCCCAGCACAGTGATAGCAAGAGACACTGGTACCCTGCACCCCAGGTCCTGGGAAGCTGGGTGGGGGCTTGTGCTGCCTCCTGCTGCCAGTGGGGCCCAGGGCTGGTCACCCTCTCAGCTCCAGGTCCTGCACCTGTAAAATGCACTCTATCTCCATCATACATGTAAATGGACATCAGAAGGGGAGTACTTTTGAGACTAGAGGGAATAGACTAGCCAACGAGAAGGCAAAAAGGGCTGAAATAAAAGGACGACTTGAAGCTCCAGTGATAGTTTTAGTCCCTGCCTTACCTATAGAAGTTGGCAAACCTCTTTTTAGTGACAAAAAATTTAGAAAAAGTAAAGGCAATGTGTGGAACTCAGATTGAAAATGAAAAATAGTAGTTAGAGGATGAGAGAAAAATAATAAAGCCGTTGCTAGAAAAATCCTAAATCATCTTCACCAGGGCAGCCACTAGAATGTCCAAAACTTACACGCTGCTGTTCTAACTCATTGTGCATGCATCGGACCGTGCTCTGCAGCCCGCCTCGTAGCAGAGAGATGTACCATCTGCAGAAAAGTAAATAAAGTCGGAGGAACAGCCCCCAAGAGGGCGACCCCCAGGGCTCAGACCTTCTCAAAGCAGCCGGGTGGACTTCACTGAAGCACCACCAAGGGGAAAACCAAAGCGCCTCCTAGCGGTTCCGACCGTCTCGCCCCATGAGTGCTCGTCTACCCAGCTCCTCAAGCCACTGCACACACGTGATTGAAATGCTGGTAGAATAAAGAAAAAGAGAGAGAGAGAGAGAGAGAAAACGTGATTAGAACCACTTATCCCCAAGCACAGCCTCATTGGAAGCATTGATTCAGATAATGGGATCCATTCCACAGCTCGAGTTCTACAAAGGTTAATGAATTAGTCTTGCCCACCCAAGGTCTGCTAAAGTCAAAGTAAAAAATAAAGTTCTAAAGCAAAGGAAAATTATATTAAAACATTGGGGACATTTTAGTTATAAGCTAATGATTAAAAAAATAAAATTATTGTGCAAAACTGCATAGTCACAGTACAAATTAGAGTAAAAGGAGTCTTCAAAAAAAGTCTGTTAAATGTTATCTTACAGTTAAACTTATTTTGTAAAAGAATGAAAATTATAACATAAGTCCCGTGTTTCTGTGTCACGCTACTTGCATCTGCCTGTTTGTTCGGTGTATGACTCCATACATCAGGATGATATCAGATTAGCAAATGAAGTTTCTTAGATGAGCTTCCTGTGAATAACTATTCCTGGACCCTAAATTGGGCTAAGCAGGATGGTAAAGTAACATGGAAATCTAAATATAGAAACTTAAAAAAAAAAAAGTTTTTCCTAAGCTCTTTAACCTGCCTTATCCCCAAGGCTGTCTCTTTACAAGAGCTATGGGAAAAACACAAGGTATAACATATTGAAACTCTATCTTCTAAACTGGGGAATTAGAAATCATAGTTTGTTCTGTAATTCCTCAATCTAAACCTTTTAACAGCCTTAAAATAAGGGTGGTCAATAATCCTGTTACCAAATATCAACAAGTGAAGGAAAAGTCCTTGAAAGCTATAGAAAGATCTTTAAAAACAGTTTTTCAGAACCTGACAGTCAATGCTTTTAAGATTATTTTCAATTTATAATTTTAATAAGAGTTTTAACCTCCTGTGAAAGAAAGAAAGAAAAATATGCCTTGTATAAACTATAACAGTTTCAATTTTATTTAGCTTAGGTGTTATCTCCCTAGATTTATAAAATACCAAATATATAAATTTATTAAATCCTTAAGGTGATAAAAGTTAAGTTCCTATGTAATAAAAGTAAGTTTTAAAAAAATGTAGATCTGCCCTCTTTTAAATAGATAAAGTAAATTCCATTAGTTAATAATTATAATCTAAAGTAAATTAACCAGTCTATGTGGTTGTGGTCAGTTATAAAGAGTTTATAAAAAGTATCTTCTAAACTGAAGCATTTAAATGGCTAGTTCCAAGAAGCCATTACTAACTAAAAGCCTAAATTAAAATTAATAGCAAAAAGTAACTTCGTAGCAGTGAAACCTGTCAGAAGCCACTTCAATCTGCATATTCAAGTGGTAATATCAAAAGATAATCTTAATTCCATTAACAATCTTCAGTTTTCATTAAAAGAAAAAGGAAAATAGTTTTTCCTGTACTGCTAAAGTAAAATACCTGCTACTTAATGTTTTCATGGTAAAAGTATGAGAAGTAAAACGCATTGGAAGTGTTTAAAAGTGTATGAAAATCAAGAGATAGACTTCAGCACTGTCAAATTCTCCTGTGCATTCAAACCAAGCCTTCGATACACTGCAGGTTAACTCTCCATTTGAGGTATTGGCGAGGTTGGCCACTGACCCCTAAGACAATAAAGTGTCCACTACATCTCTGGGTGTGCTCCTGAAATTGATGGAGACTATGTTACAGCTTCAAATTCCTGAAGCAGCCAACGATGGCTCGATATAGCCAATTGCACAATGGACATGGCCTCCAGACTGGCACTGTTTCGTAGTGCTGCAGGGTGCTGTCCGCCAGGCCAGTGGGATCCTGGAGCTGCTTTCCTCTAGAGTCAGCGGTGCTGCAGCCTGCAGCTGTGTGAAGGACATACCAAGTGGAGCAGTGAGCACCAGAGGACTGTGAGGAGAGCTTAAACACAATTGGCATTATGGCCTGCTCCCATGGAGAGACAGCATGTAAGGTATTGCAAACCTGAACATAAATCTACTAATTGTAGCTCAAAGAAAAACTTATGCATTAAGTAATGCATTATTTAATATTAGGTACTGTACCTATATCCTATTCTAAATATATGCCTGATAATTATAGTGATATCTTTTCTAGATCATATGCAGAAGGACATTAAACATGTTAAAAATCCTGATAAACTTCATTTTCTAAGTAGTTCATAAATGTGCTTAATCCAAGTATCCCTTTTAGCTCTTGTTCCAGAAAGTCTTAGAAATCAACTGGGATTCCCATACTCCCTGGCATCCACCCTCCTCAGGGAAAGTAGAAAGGAGAAACCAGGAGCTTAAAAGACAGCTTACCAAACTAATGCTAGAAACTGGCTTGCCTTAAACTAAATGTCTGCCACTTGCACTGTTGTTAGGGTAAAACCTAGGAGAGACCTAGATTTGCCCCCACATGAAATCCTGTTTAGACACCCTTGTTCTGCCAAGATAGAATCTCCTTTTTACTAAGAAAGCAAAGATAAATTTTAAAGAAAATATGTGTATGCTCTTGCTTTAACTCTTTCCTCCCTACAGAAAAAAGCTCTGATTGCCCAGACTCCTCCTCTTGGGTTCCCGGTCCACAAGGTCCAGCCTGAAGACTGGGTCTTCATCCGCACCTGGAAGGAAGATAAACTAACTCCTAACTGGGAGGGTCCATTTCAAGTTTTATTGACCACAGACACCGCTGTAAGAACTGAAAAAAAGCTAGACCCATTACACCTGCGTCAAAGGACCTATCTCTACTCGCACACCTGGACCTGAAACTCCTCCCTCCTAGACTGTGACCACAGATAAGCAAAACCCTTCACACCTGACCTTCAGATCCCCTAAACCTGAACCCACCCCAACATGAGCTCCCCTTTGCTTCTTCTCTTACTCAGCCTTTTGTGTAGACAGTCCCTTGCTTGCACGGCTATAACAGTCACCGAGAGAGCCAGCTCCCAAGCCATCCAGCTTGATTTCTGTGCTCTGGAAAGAGTCTATCCTTTTTGTAGAGGCCTCTGGGACCAAAGGGCACTGAGCTCCTTCAACAAATATCTGTGCCCAGAATCTAAAGAAAAGAAGTGGGAGAAAGACTCTTGTTGGGCATGGCAAGATGTTTCGTAGAACACACAGTTCAAAGGTTGGACCTGTGCTAGCAGAACAAGGTGCTGTGTAATGACAGGAGAAAGGTGCTGCACTTATATCCCAAACAATGCCGCCCGATGGGTCGGGTACCTGAGCCCTGCGAGGTCTCACAGCCTTATCTAAAAATTAGCCAGTTGGTTTGATTCCCTCTTTTTTAGGTCTTAGTCTCAAATTATAACTATGTTAGTCGGAATCTTTGATATACTCATTATCTTACCCTGTCTAGTCCCTTGTTTTATCTCCCTAATCCAACAAACTGTTCAAAAATTGTACATGATCCCTATGGGGATAAACAGGCAATCTAGACCCATGGTGTTACTTAAACAAGCACCCGCCAAATTCCAAACAACCCCAATAGGAAATTACCTAGATCTAAAAGAAATGGCTGAATCCACATATAATGAATGGTGTGAGAAGAGTCCCATAAACTCTAAAGAGAAGAGGAGGAATTGAGAGAAATAGAACGAAGAGTGGTTTCTTCTCAAACTGAATTCCCTGTTCCAGCTTATCTAACCATCCACATTCCTGTTCAAGTCACTTCCCCAAACACCCAGTAAAGGGCATGACCTTGGACACTGAGAACTCACCCTCACACTTTTCGCCTTAGGATTGGGTTCATTTTCGCGCCTAAGATTGTAAGCGCACCACTCCCAGCCGATGGGAGAGGCTGGGGAGGGAGGGAATCTTTGTTCCTACACTGATCATGCGCATTTGCCCGCTTCCATTAGCCTGGGCGTGTGCCCCTTCTCATGAGAAGGAAATAAATTACTGCTGCCTCCAGTCCAATTCTCTGTCTTCAGAACTTTTGTTTTGAGGAGGTAGTCTCTGTCCCACTCAAACTGCACCACGCTAATTAAAGATGTTGGTCTTTGGGCTGAAGTGGGGGAAAGTAAGAGAGGGGGAGTTGCTGGGGTATGTGGGATCCCCTATATTTTTAATGTAACATTTATGTAATCTAAAGCTTTTTTAAAAGTAAAAATTAAAAATAAGCCATTCAGCAGGAAAGTGAGAGAATATACACTCAATTCCAACCGCTGGAGGTGGTCTGGGGATTGCCTCATGTGCGCCATGTGCGCCGGGAGCGCCTCAGGCATGTCCACCTGGGGCCTGTGAGAGTGGCTTTATTTGGAAAAGTGACGTTTGAAGATGAGACTAAGGACACTAATGTAAGCTCATCCTGGATTACTGAGGTGGGCCCTAAATCCAAACAAGTGTCCTCACGTGGGACAGGAGAGAAGGCTGTGGGCAGGTGGGGACGGCTGAGGGCCACGCCGAGGGGCGCTCAGCCCCCAGCAGCTGCGAAGGCAGGAAGTCGCCTCCGCCAGAGCCTCCGAGGGAGCAGCCCTGCCTGTGGCGCCTCGACCGGGCTTCTGGCCTCCAGAGCTGTGAGAGGATGGTTTCTGCTGTTTTGAGCCCCCAAGTTTGTGCAATTTGTTAGGGAAACCAAGACACACACCAAACATCTCTAAGGAAGTCTGGACTTAGAGGATCTGAAGGCTTGAAGAGAAAAAACAAATGTCAATTTGAAAATTAAAGAACATGTTAAAAAATTATATTAGAAAACATTATTATGGGAATATTACAAGATTTTAGAAGAATATTGTCAAAATTGTAATGTAGAAAAAAACACTTAATATACCCAAACTGAGTTCAGAGGGGCACAGGCTGAAGTACGCCGATTACTAGAAGAAAAATCAGACTGCAGATTGTGGAGCAGTCTCCACAGACAAGTGCAGGCAGTTGGCAGGCTGTAAGCACAGGCCATGGCTTTCAGAGACAGGAGGAGGCAGCAAGCCCTGCAACGTCTCCCTCTCTTTTTTAAAGATTTATTTATCTATCTCCCCGCCCCCCGCCCCATTGTTTTGGGCTCGCTGTCTGCTCTCTCTGTGTTCTTCTGTGTCTCTTTGTCTTCTCTTTAGGCAACACCAGGAACCGATCCTGGGACCTTCCGGAGTGGAGAGAGGCGCTCAATCTCTTGGCCATCTCAGCTCCCTGGTCTGCTGCGTTTCCCATTGTCTCTTTTCTGTGTCTCTTTTTGTTGTGTCGTCTTGCTGTGCTAGCTCTCCTGCATGGGCCAGCTTTCCTGCATGGGCCAGCTCTCCGCTCAGGCCAGCTCTCCATGTGGGCCAGCTCTCCGCTATGGCCAGCTCGCTGAATGGGCCAGCTTGCCTTTCACCAGGAGGCCCCGAGAATTGAACCCTGGACCTCCTATATGGTAGATGTAGCTTAAGCCACATCCGTTTCCCCAATGTCTCTTTTTAATTGAGGTGAGATTGTCCTGATCAGGTAGTCAAAAGGTTGTTCACAAAGATAAGCCGTGAGCTTTCCTCCATCAAACAGACTGTTGGCTATGATGACAGGTCCTCATTTGGCCTGGCCCCATTTTCTGACCTGGGATCTACCTGGTGTGTGTGTGGGGGGAGGGGGGGAATCCCCACACAGCCCAGGTACCCAGTTCCCAAATTTCACAGGTGTGCCTAGCAGTTTGCTCCGAGGTTCTCACCCTCCACCATGTCCCCTCCCCTTCTTCCCACATCTGTGTTCAAGCAGAACCACTCTGCACCCCTCTCACACTCTAATTTTCTTTACTTTTGTGATTTGGATTATTAGCCTTCTTCGAGGTTATTTGAAGTTTATGTGAAGATGATTTTTTTAATTTATTTTTAATTATGGTAAAATATACAGAACATAAAAATCATTTTAATGATTTTAAGTTCACAATTATTTGACATTATAATGTGTGCTTTCACCACTACTTCCAGGTAGTTTCAACATCCCAAACCAAAGCTTATACTCATTTAGCAATAATTCCCCAATAGGAGATAAATATATATGTCAGACTTTGGTGTCTGGAGGTGAAGTGCTGCTATAATAAGTACTTAAAAATGCGGGAGTGGCTTTAGAACCAGGCAGTGGGTGCCAGCTGGGAGAATTCTGAGAAGTGTGATAGAAAAAGCCCACATTGTCTTGGAGAGTAGAAATCTGGTCTTTAAGGATGTTGCTTGTGAGGGCTCAAAGGAAGTAAGGAACACGTTATTGGAGGTGGGGCAGAGAGCTTAGTGAAATTAGTTTTGTGGAAAGCAGACCTTGTGAGTGATGAGCTTGGTTATTTAGCTGAGGGAATTCCCAAAGTTCTGGGGTTCCTGCCAGCTTTCTTCCTGCTGCTTTTGCAAAATATGAGAGAAGAGAGATCAATGGAGGGAAGACGTGTTAAGCAAAAGGAACCAGGACACGATGGTTTTGAAAGTTTTCAGTTTCTGCAGGTGGCAAAGATGTTTAAACTAACAAATGACTTCCAAAAATGTGGCATAGAGGAAAAGCCAAACTTAGGAAAGTCAGCATATCAGAGTATTCAGTCAAAACTGCTTTTTGTGAGGAAGGCAGGATGATTCAGAAGGCAGAACCGAGCCCAATGAGAATTATCCCGACTTTTAAGCCTAATCAGGGAAAACCCAACATCTGCCTGACTGGATCTCAGGTTTGCTTGGGACCAGGGATGCCTTTTTGAACAGGAATGTCTACAACTATTGTCCTATGCCTGTCCTACCTTGTGTATTGGGAGCAGATAACTCTTGTCTTTAGTTTTGCAGGTACCCAGGTCAAGAGGAATTGTGCCTTACACAGATGTTCACAGCAGCATTATTCACAATTGCTAAAATATGGAACCAGCCCAAGTGTCCATCAACGGGTGAGTGGATAAACAAACTGTGGTATATACATACAATGGAATACTATTCAGCTATAAGAAGAAATGAAATTGGGATGCATATGACAACATGGATGAACCTAGAAGATATTATGTTGGGTGAAATAAGCAAGATACAAAAAGACAAATATTGTATGATCTCACTAATATGAACTAAATACCATGAGTAAGCTCACAGAGGTAAACTCTAGGAGTTAGATTGTGGGTTAAGAATGGAGGCTGATGCTTAATGTATGTAGGATTTTTAATAAAGTTTATTGTAAAAATATGGAAATGAATAGAGTTGTTGGTAACACATTAGAGTGAGTATAATTAATACTGCTGATTTATAAATGTGATTGTGGCTGAAAGCAGTAGCCTGGACATAAATGCCAATTGAAAGGAAGCTAGAGAATAATCTAGGGAATGTATAATAGTGATTTTAGTGGTAGATGAAGATTGTGGTTAATAGTATAAATATAAACATGTTCTTTTACAAAGTGTTAAGAATATGGTGATGCATGGGGAAATTACAACTAAGGTAACTTATGATGATAGTTAACAGCAATATTGTAATATTTTTGCAGCAATGGCAAAAAAGATATTATATCAATTCTAAGGGATGACAATAGTGGGTACAAGAGGGTATGAAGGTTTTCCTTTTGGAGTAATGAAAACATCCTAAAATTGAGGTGATGACAGCACAACTCTGTGATAAAAATGAGAGCCACTGAGTGTACACTTTGAATGGACTGTACGAAGCATGGGACATTATAACACAAGGAATCCTGTGGTGGAAGATGGAATGTGGTTAACAGGAAAAATATGAGAACATTCTCTTACAAACTATAACAAATATGTAATACTAATACAGAGTGTTAATAATTGGGTGGGTTGGGGGGGAAATACAAGAAATGTAAGATATGGGCTAAAGTTAGTAGTAATATTTTGATGACGCTCTTTCATAGTTTGTAACAAATGTTTCACAACAATTCAAGGTGTTGGTGGTGGGGTGCATATGGGAGCCCTGTAAGATGATGTGCATGTTTGTTTTGTAAGTTCACAACTTTTACTCTACACTTATTGTTTATGTAGATTCATGTAGAATGATATACTTCAATAAAATTTTATAAGAAAAGAGGAATTATGCCCCAAGAGCTGTTCTTAATGGCCAACATTAAGGTCTGCTCCTAGACCTGATTTAGATGATGAGATTTTGGACTTTGAACTGATTGTAATAGGATGAGAATTTGGGGGACTTTGGGAAGAGGTGAATGTACCATGGTTATGCATGTGGGAGAGATGTTAATCAGCAGAAACAGAGGGTGGAACATAGCAGGCAGTGTGTGTGTGTCTGTGTGCATGTGCACACACTGGGGAGGTCTAAGATGACCTCCAATTAGCTCCACTTTCTGGTGTTCATGGCCTGGTATAGTCCTTTCCTTTTGAGCGGAGGGAGGACCCGTGACTTGCTTTTAACCAATAGAAGGTGGCAAATGTGATGAGATGTTACTTCCATTATGACAGTATGTTACAGTGGCCATGTGGCTAGCGGCTGAGGACAGCCTCTAGCTTACAGATAGCAAGAAGCTTAGTGTCAGTCCCATTCCTGCAAGGACATGAGTTCTGCCAGCAACCTGAGTGAGGCTGGAAGTGGATCTTTTCCCAGTTGAACCTCCAGATCAGAACCCAGTCCTGACCATAATCTTGCTAACAGCCTTGCAGATGCCTAGGTAAGTCATACCCAGACTCCAGGCCCATAGAAACTTAGTGTGGATTGTTTTAAGCTGCTAAATTTGTGGTAATTTGTTCTAGAAAACTAATACAGGACCTTGGAAGGGAGAAGATTCTTTGTTTCTGAGATAGCAGAATGTGGAGATGCAAAGCACAGACTCTGGGTCACCCTGATTGCTCTGAATTCTGGCTCTGCAGCTGACTATCTGGATCATTTTGGATGTCACTTTACTGCTCTGACCTCAGCTTCTTTGTCTGCAATAAAGAATAATGAAAACTTATTCCTAAAAGTTGTTGTGATGATTAAAGAAAATAATTCACTTAAAGGGCTTGACATACTGCCTGGCAGAATGTCAACAGTAGGTAAACCTCAGCTTTTGTGTGGTGGTTATTGTTAACCCTCGTGGGAGGGAGAGTACTGGTGAGAAAGTGGTAGAATCCTAGATTGTAGCCCTCAGAGCTTAGGATGACAGGCTTGCGATGGAATCATCACATTTAATGCCTAGAGACACACCTAGGAGCCTATCTTGGGCCTAGTTTCCTGGTAGCAGAGCCTGAGAAGAGGATTTGAGCAGCAGAGTCTTATTGAGGGAAGGCTCTCTGGAGGGGGTATGAGGTCAGCAGGAGGAGCAGGAGAGGGAGTGGACTGGGCTGGAGACTAGCTTCTGCCTGAACTTACAGAGAGCTGTGAGTCTTGCACAGCGCCACAGAGCTAACCCCTTTGAGACCAAGGAGCTGGGCCTTTATGTCCCAACCCCAGTCAGTCTCTGGCTCCAGCATCTGCCAAGGGCACTTGTCCAACGGCAGCAGCTGTGAGCTGTCTGTGGCCAACACCGCCAGCAGCTGGGAGTAGATGCACCAGCCTGTAGAGGCAATCCGTCCCATCCAAACAAGTAAACCCAGACCCAACTCGAGGCCACATTTCCCGACAGCCAGGTCAGAGGCAGCGTCCCCTCTGCACAGACCTTCCCAAGAAACAAGGTTTCCGAGGTTTTCCATTTCTCCACCTGAAAAACGGGGCGACAACACCCGAACCACCAAGTTAATGTAAGAAATAAATCAGGTGGTATGTGTGAACGCTCCCAGCATGGGGCAAGGATGCGAAACATAAAAAAATAGTAAAAAGCTAACGGGAGTGAGCAGGGAGTTGCAGATGGGCGGGGTCTGGGGCAGGACGCACCGGAAGGGCGCCCCCTATCTCCCGGACGTCCCGTGCCCGCCCCCTTGCGTATTTCCGGCGCGCTGGCGGACGTGACGACATCCTGGGAAATCGCGAGAGGCCGACCTGCTCGCGCATGCGCGAAGCTTCTCTTCGGAGCCGGAAGCACCTGCAGCTGGGCGAGGCTTGGTCTGGGGTCGGTCTAGGAGGGTTCGGCCCAGCGGGCAAGCGAGATGCGTCTGGGTTCTGGGACCTTCGCTGCTTGCTGCGTAGCGATCGAGGTGCTCGGGGTCGCTGTCTTCCTTCGGGGCTTCTTCCCGGCTCCCATTCGTTCCTTTTCCGGGACAGAGCACCTAGCGGACCCCCCGGCGCCAGAACCCTCGGCTGGTACGGACCCCTCCCTGGACCTCCCCTGTCCCGTGAGCACCCCCTTCCCGGGCGCCACTGTCTTCAGAGGCCCTTTCTTCTGGGCTGCGCCTCCCGGACTAATTCCCGGGCTCCCAGTCACACACAGGGGCCACTTATCCAGGCGTCCTTTCCCCATCGGGCTTCTTTGCATTCTGGTCCCCCACCTCCAGGACCCCTTTCTTACCGCTTCAGCCTCTCTTTCTGTGTCTTTCCCAAGTTTCTCCCACTTCAACTTTGCGACCCTCCTCCTTAATCACCACAAAGTAAGCTCTTCACACCAGGGCTCCCACCTTTCTCCAGCTAGTGACCCCTCTTTCTGAGCATGCCTTTGGGTCACTCCCTTCTCCAGGCACTCTGCCCAAAAGAACACATCAGATCAAGAGTTGTGGGAGGTGTGGGAGGTGGGAAACATGGGAATCCCTGTAATTTTTGTGTAACATTTATGTAATCTAAGCATCTTTTAAAATATTTAAATAAAAAAAAATAGTCTTGCCCACCCCCTTGCTTTGTTTTCCAAGACTCTTCTTTCAGTGGTTAAGGCCTCCCTGCCTTGGGCCCCTTCCTAGCCCTCACCTGCCCAGCAGTACATCCCAGGTAAATGTTCTCCCTTTCTGAACTAGGCCCACTCAACGCCACTCACTGACCATGTAAACAGGGTTTGTAAACGTGAGCCTATCCCCTACCTGCAGCACTGTATTTTAAGTCAGCCCCCTAAATGTTCAGTTCCAGCACTCCATGGGGGCACTCCCCACATGTGTAAAACCTTTTAATTTCATCTCCATCCCTACATCTATCCCAGCATTGCATTTAAGACTACCTCTTACCCTAGCATGATTCCATTTCATCCTAGTCTTCACCGCCACTAAGGGCGGGGCAGTTCACTACTACTGAGGCTTCCTTAGCTTTTACCACTCCCACTCCCCCAACCCGGGAATGCTTAGCAAGAACAGGCCTTTTCCTCTTGAGTCGGATATGTAGATATAACAGGATGTATGCTGGAAAAGGAGGCACAAACTAAATTATGAAGGTCCTTGAATGCTGAAAACAGATTTTTAATTCCTTTTTTTCCTTTTTTTTCCCCCTTCTTTCAAACACGTTTTAGGAGCCAATTCCAACTGGACCAAGCTCCCACCACCTCTCTTCAGTAAAGTTGTTATTGTGCTAATAGATGCCTTGAGGGATGATTTTGTATTTGGGTCAAAGGGTGTGAAATTCATGCCCTACTTGACTTATCTTGTGGAAAAAGGAGCATCTCACAGTTTTGTAGCTGAAGCAAAGCTACCGACAGTTACTATGCCTCGAATCAAGGTAAACAACTTGACTTTGGCTCTTTGGGAGTTTTACAGGGGGCTCTCTGTAGTCTTACTTGAAATCTAATTTTAACCGAATATTAGTTTGGTGAACCGAATATTAGCTTTGCTGGTGCAGTAGAATGCTGCAGACACCACCCAAATAGGTTGGAGCTGAGACTCAAAGTAGCCTAAGCTCAGGCTTCATGGGAAGCATGAAGGAGACAATATTCAGAGTCAGATCATCCAGGCCAGCCCAACTCAACAGGTTCCATTCTCCTTGGTAACCTGCTTTCTTCTTTAATTGTCCATAGGTCAGTTGGGATCCTATAAGTTTTAGAGGTGGAAGGAATCTTTAAGGTTATCTAGTACAATTCTTGACTTTATAGATGAAGAAACAAACTCAGAGAAATGACTTGTCCAAAACTATATACATAATGATCAAACCAGTATTGTCTGGCCTTGACAATTATTGCTGTTTCTGATACATAAACCTTCATGTGTTCAGCCTAGTGAGAGTGGCTTTGAAATGCGTAGTACTTTACCAAAAACTACGGGTAAAGAAAAAAGTAGAGCTTTATTGATTGGTTCAAGAAGTTTCTTGAGCAACTATCATGTGCTGATATTGTAATGAATATATAGTTTGGAGAAAATAGTATCTCTGCCTTTATGGAGCTTTTGGTCTTTAGGCAGAGACATAGTCACTGAATAAACATACAAATAAATGTACAGTTATAAAGTGTGGTTTGTGCAATGCTGGAAAAAAACAGGCTTTGATGAACTATGATAGGTGGAAAGGCTCAGTTTAGATAGGGGGCTCGGAAAAGCCTGTCTGAGGAAGTTAATTTAAGCTGAGTCTGGAAGGGTGAGTAAAGGAGTGGGGGTGGAGAGAACAGGGAAGTTTAAACTTTTGTTTGTGGTTATATTGCAGGTTAGTATGGTGTAAAAGTCTCTGGCTGAGCCTTAGACCTAAGGCCAATCAAGTGACACCTTACTATTTGGTGAGAAAGAGCTACTTCTTTATTAAGGCTTAAGGGAAGCATTTAGTAGGTGCTCAATAAATTTTTGTTGAATGACTAAAGCAGCCTGGGATGAAAGGGATCAATGCCACACCTTTTGTGACTTTTCTTGAGTTCCCTGCTCTGCCACATTTGGATATGGTGTGTCCTTTATTCAGCAGTGTTTATTGAGCATCTACTATGTACCACACTGTTCTAGACAAGAGGGATGCAGTGAAGACCAAGGTAGCAATGTTTCTGTCTCATGGAGTTTACCTTCTAGTGGGTAGGACAGAAAACATGTAAATATATAAATAAATCATCAGGATCGTTTCAGAGAGTGATAAACGCTATGAGAGAAATAAGGAGGCGCATGTGATAGAGTGGGGGAAGGGGGAGAGGGCAGCTTTGATCCAGATGATCAGGACAGTGGCTCTGAGGCGTTGTCTCTGCTGGGACCAGTCCTGTAAAAAGCTGGGAGAGAGGCATCCAGGCTCCTGGTCAGGAAGCCTCAATTGTGGAAGGGAGCCCCTTTCTTCTTTGTTGTGTTAAGGACAGTGTTAATTAGGATTCTAGTTGGAGCTGTAAAAGAGTGTATAAATGTGTGTACAGGGTTCCAGTTTGTGTTCACACTCACATATTGGTTGGTGTGGATCTTAGGGTACCCAGGCTCCAGCCCCCCATCCATTTCATTTTAGCTCTCTAGGGAACTGTAGCCATTTGGCAGTTTGATGTAATTATGAATTCCACAAATATATATTGGATTATGCTTGTAACCTGGCATGATTAAGTTATGATTAGGGTGTTAACTGGGCCACGTCAGTAGGGCATTGAGCCCCACCCCTTGGTGGGTGGGAGAATCAGATATAAAAGGCAAGGCAAAAGACAGAAGTTTTGATGTTGGGGTCTTGAGCTGGAGCCCCAAGAAGTAAGAGAGCTTGGTTGTGAGGAAGGAGAGAAGGCCCCGGGATAGAGACAAGCCATTTGCCTGAGAGTTCACAGCTGGCCTTCTAGAGAGAGGCAAAGCCTAGAGAGCCTCATAGTTTACAGCTGACCTTGTGGAGAAAACAGGAACTAAGTCCAGAGAGAAACAGAGCCCTGGGAAGAGAGGAACCCAAGAAGCCTGAACCCTGGCAAACGTCGGCAGCTGTCTTGCTCCAACATGTGACAGTGGACTTTGGTGAGGGAAGAAACTTATGCCCAGTAACTGTGGACTTCTACCCCAAATAAATACCCTTTATAAAGACCAACCAATTTCTGGTATTTTGCATCAGCACCCCTTTGGCTGACTAATACAGAAACCTCACTGCAAAGCCTGTGTTTTGTTTGTGTTTAGCCCTTTGCAGGCTCCTGCTCCTTGGTCCCATCTGTGCAGAGCTAGGACAAGAGGGGCTTTGACTGGAATTAGGAATGCGCAGCTCAGGAATTTGGTGGGAATGTGTCCACTGCCCTGCCCACAGTTAGAGAAAGAGCTTAAGTGTCATAAGACATCAGCCTTAAGCTCTTAATACTAGTTCCTAGTAGTGTTTTCAAAGGTTAACATTCTGCAGCAGCTTTTTTTTTAATTATGTAATTTTTGAGTGCCTTCTTTTTCGTCACAAATTTTATAGAAATAACATTAGCTGACTTTTGTTTATTGCTGTCTGTGAATGATTTTAGTGCCTTTGCTGTCTTCAGAGAATTTGTAGTCACAATACGGAGCTACGGCTGCTCACTGACTGTGCCAGGCACTGCGGTGGGCTCAAGTACAGGCCTTGCACACTCATGTACACTCATGTGCACTCCCAAGCAGCCCTGCTGGCTTCCACTTTTGAGAGGAGGAATCAGAGACTGGAAGGACTAATATCACAGTCGGCATCATGATTCCAGAGCCTCTGTCGTGTAAGCCACACTGGGTCATACACTGCACTGCAGACTAGGACAGCCTATAAGAGTGTTTGTTGTAGCATTGCGTGTGAGAGCACAAAATTGGGACCATCTTAAACAGAAGGCGTATCATATCCGCTCCCTACGAGCGAGCCTAGAGCCAGCCTGCATTGTGCTCATGCTTGAATCCTCTTACCACCAGCCTTCCCACCTCATGCTGCTGTGAGCTCACACTCCTGTATCTTCAGCCTCTTTCTTGTTGGATGCTACTCACCATGCCCAGTCCTCTCCCAGCTTAAATAATGGTCCTTTTTTGGCTACACTTCGGTTTCCAGCCACTGCCCTGTCTCTTCCCCTTCCTGGCCTTTTTTCTCAAAAGAGCTCTTTATAGCTTATCTCCGTTTCCTCTCCTCCCCCTCAATCTATTCTCATCTAGTCTTACCCTGCATCCCAACCACCAAAGCAGCATGCAGTGAGGTTGTTAATGACCTTACTTTTGCATAACTCAGTGTTTTCAGTTCTTGTCTTTTCTTGTTCTTTCTGTGATATTTGCACTGTTGATCACTTCCTCCTTGAAGCATGCTCTTTTCTTGGCCTCTGACACCAAACTTTACTAGTTTTCCTCTTACCTTTGCCTTTCTCTTATAAGTCTCCTTTGCCAATAAGTCCTCCTCTTCATGGCCTTTAAGTGAAGGAGTTTGTTCTATACTCTAGGCAAGTGTGTGAACACCCGTATCTCCAGTTACTATCTGTGTGTTTAAAGACTTCCAAATTTCTATCTTCAGTTCAGTTTTCGAGTTCAAAATCTGTCCATTCGACTACTTGACACCTCCACGATGATGTTTCGGTGGCACCTCAACCCTGAATGTCCACACTGGACTCGTTTTGCTTCTCCTACCATCATCAGGAAGCAGAACACAAGGTTCTGTTATTTCTGAGGGGCCCCCTCTCTGTTACAAACACCACCACCATCAATCCTTATGGACTTAAAGTCTGTTTTGTCTGGCAGTAGCAGTGCCATTCCAGCTCTCTTTTGACTACTGTTTGCATGAAATATCTTTCTATCCTTTGATTTTCAAACTTTTTGTGTCTTTGTACCTACAGTGAGACTCTTGTAGGCAGCATATAGATGGTTTTTCATAAGTCTGCCAAATCCTGCCTTTTAGTAGTGAGTTTAATCCATTGACATTAAAGATAATAAAGGAGAAGGAACCATTTACTTCTGCCATTTAGCCCTTTGTTTTCTCTATTCCTGTGTGCTTTCTCTTCCTCATTTACTCCATTACTACCTTTTGTTTTCTGTATTTTCTTACTTTTCTGTAGTGTACTATTTTCATTCCCCTTTTCTTTCCTTTTCACTGTCTTTTAGTTACTTTCTTAGTGGTTACCTTTGTATTTACAACGAATAACTTAAATTAATAACTTAGGGTTCTCTAGGGAAACAGAACTGACAGGAGATATCTGTAAATAGTAGGAGATTTTATAAAATTCTCTCACATGACCGTGAGGATGCGTAAGTCCAAATTCCACAGAGCAGGCTGCAAACCAGGGCCTCTGATGAAGGTCCTTGATGAGTTCCCTGGAGATGTTGGCTATCCGAAGTAGAGCTGGGAATGCTTTCTGAATGCTGAAATCACTTCCCACTTTAAGACCTTCAACTGATTGAATAAGACATCACTCATTGCTGATGGCAAACTCCTTTATTGATTGTAGATGTAATCAGCCATCAGTGCAGTCAACTCACAGATGATTAAAGTCCATGAAATGTCCTTCTCTTACAGTTTGCCCAGTGCTTGCTTCACCAAACAACTTGGGCACAATTACCTGGCCAAGTTGATGCATGAGCTTAACTTAACTATCACAGCTTAAGGTTGCAGGGACAGGAAGCAGAAATTTTCCTAGTGGATCACTAAGGGTAATAGTGGTACCACTCCCATTTCCACCCCTTGTTTCCTGGACCCATGAATCCTGGCTTTGGGAGAAACAGCACCATACAGTGGACGCTGACTTAGAGCATACACAGCCTCCTGGAGAACAGTGCCCCAGCCCTGCAAGGTATTGCCACTTAGTTGCTGCTGTAATTGAGTCTTCAAAAGGCCATTCCCCTGTTCTATCAGTCCACCTGATTCAGGATGATGGTGAATATGGTAAGACCAGTGGATTCCATGAACATGTACCCATTACTGCCCATCATTTGCTGTGAAGTGGGTTCCTTGATCAGAAACAATGCTGTGTGGAATGCCATAGCAGTGGGTAAGACATTAGGTAAATCCGCGGATGGTAGTTTTGGAAAAAGCGTTGCATGCAGGGAAGGCAAACCCATATCCAGAGTAGGTGTCTGTTCCGGTTAGAACAACTCCCTGCCCCTTCCATGATGGAAGTGGTCCAGTGTAATCAACCTGCCACCAGGTAGCAGGCTGGTCACCTCAAGGAATGGTGCCATATCAGGGGCTGAGTGTGGGTCTCTGCTACTGGCAGACTGGACACTCAGCAGTGGCTGCAGCCAAGTCAGCCTTGGTGAGGGGAAGTCCATGTTGCTGAGCCCATGCATAGCCTCCATCTCTACCACCATGGCCACTTTGTCCATGAGCCTATTGGGCAATGACAGGAGTGCTGGGGAAAGAGGCTGAGGACTAGCCACAGAACGGGTCATGTTATCCACTTGATTATTAAAATCTACCTCTGCTGAAGCCACCCTCTGGTGAGCATTCATGTGGGACACATGTATTTTCATGTGTTTTTGCCCACTTAGAAAGGTCTATCCACATACCTCTTCCCCAGACCTCTTTGTTACCAGTTTTCCAATCATGTGCCTTCCAAGTCCCTGACCATCCAGCCAAACCATTGGCAACAGCCCACGAATCAGTGTTCAAACGAACCTCCAGCCATTTCTCTTTCCAAGTAAATGAAACAGTTGCATTGCTCAAAATTCTGCCCACTGGGAGGATTTACCTCACCACTGGGATGTCCCAGAAAAGGGCTGCAGTGCTGCTGGTGTCCACTTGAGGGGCACCTGCATATTGTGTGGACCTATCTGTAAGCCAGGCCCGGGCTTTCTCTTCCTCAGATAGCTGATTTTAGCAACTCCGCAGGAGACCATAGCTGTGGGCTGGGAAAGAGAAGGTAACATGGCAGGAGTGGTGGCCATGGGCATTTGGGCCACTTCATCATATAACTTCAGGACCCACTTGAGCCCTAGCTCGTATATATCACTTTCACTTTATGATGGAATGTTGCTGTGCACGCCCAGCTTTGTGGTAAGACAGTAACCAGCTCATGATAGGCAACTCAGGTCTCATGGTACCTTAGGGGCCCATGGTTAAGCGTTCAGTCTCTAGTAAGGCCCAGTAGCAGCCAAAAGCTGCTTCTCAAAAGGAGAGTAGTTATCTGCAGAGGATGGCAGGGCTTTGCTCCAAAATCCTCAGGGTCTGCATTGTGACTCCCCTATAGGAGCCTGCCAAAGGCTCCAGACAGCATCTCTGTTTGCCACTGAAACTTCCAACACCATTGGATCTGCTGGATCATATGGCCCAAGTGGCAGTGCAGCTTGCACAGCAGCCTGGACCTGTCGCAGAGCCTCCTCTTGTTCTGGTCCCCAATCAAGATCACCCAATAAATGGGTCAGTGTAGCACACCCAAATGAGGAATGTGTTGTCTCCAAAATCCAAAGAGGCCAACTAAGTGTTGTGCCTCTTTTTTGGTCATAGAGGGGCCAGATGCAACAGCTTATCCTTCACTTTAGAAGGGATATCTCGACATGCCCCACACCACTGGACACCTAGAAATTTCACCAAGGTGGAAGGCCCGTGTATTTTTGTTGGATTTGTCTCCCGTCCTCTCTCACACAAATGCCTTACCAATAAGTCTAGAGTCTTTGCTACTTCTTGCTCACTTAGTCTAATCAACGTGATATCATAAATGGAACAGTGTGATGTCTTGTGGGAGGGAGAGGCGATCAAGGTCCCTGCGGACAATATTATGACATGGGGCTGGAGAGTTGATACATGATAGACCCCTGCGGCAGGACAGTGTATACTGCTGGCCTTGCCAGCTGAAAGCAGACTGTTTCTGGTGGTCCTTACTAATGGCCATTGAGAAAAAATCATTTGCCAGATTAATAGCTGCATACCAGGTAGTGGGGGAAGTGTCGATTTGCTCGAGCAATGATACCACACCTGCGACAGCAGCTGTGAATGGACTCACAACCTCTTTAAGTTTATAATAATACACTGTCAACTTCCAAGATCCATCTGTTTTCTGCACAGGCCAAATAGAGTTGCATGGGGATGTGGTGGAAATCACCACCCCTGCATCTTTCAAATCCTCGATGGTGGTACTGATCTCTGCAATCCCTCCAGGAATCCATTATTGCTTCTGATGTACTGTTTTGCTAGGCAGGCGCAGTTCTAGTGGTTTCCGGTTGGTCTTCCCTACCATTATAGCCCTCACTTCACAAATTAGAGATCCACTGTGGCAATTCTGCCAGTTACTGAGTAAGTCTATTTTTCTTATGCATTCTGAAACTGGGGATCCACTGGTCCCAGTGTGAGAGAGATGTGAGCTAAAATTCCAAAATTCATAAGCCCCTACTCTGACTGGTGGACCACACTGACATTTTGGGTCTCCTGGAATTAATGTCACTTCTGAGCCAGTGTCTCAGTCCCCGTAATATCTGATCATTTCCTCTACCTCAATGCACACTCTGGTAAAACCCCTTAGGTCACTTTGGGGAAAGCTGGGAGTAAGATTAACGATATTAGTTTTTAGCAGTGTAACAGGGTCCTTCCCCAAGGGAACCTGGCCTTCCCTCATTCAAGGGGCTCTGGGTCTATAAACTGTCAAGTCTGAGAAGTAAAGGGCCATGATTTTCTGTGTCTGTAGTTCAAGTTAGACTTTTGTTCACTTGACCTAGAACTCTACATATACATACCAAGTAGGAATTTAATAGACCTCCCCATCTATTTTACTTCTTTCTATACACTCTGTGATCCATTAGTCAGCACCATAGCTCTAGGTGACTCAGACTCTTTGAGTCTCCTTTCCTTGTGGTAGCCATGCCCACCTTGTCTTTGGTGATTAGCTGCTGATACTTGGTTTCTACCAGCCAGAGATCCAGTCATCCCTGTAATGTTTAAGGATTCTAGTTCCATGACAGCAGGTCCCACAGTAATATTTGGATTACAGAGAAGAGCAATCCCAGAGCTCTTCAGGGAAGATGGAATTAGTCTTACAAATTTATTCCTCACAGTCCTGGGGTGGGCGAGCAGGTCTTAAATAGTAAATCCATTCTAGCATTCCAGTCTCTCTAAGCCTTTGAATTCCTTTATCTTCAGTATGCCAGGATATCTCTACCTCAGACATTCTAGGCCATATTTTGGTCCATGTTTCAGCTAGCCACCTAAACTGTTAGAGCCCTTTCTAACCCCTCAAGCTACAGCATTGAATCTATAATCTCTGCTTAGTGGGCCCATATCAATAAATTCAGCCTGATCCAACTTTATATTCCTTCCAAGATTATCCCATACCCTTAATATCCATTCCCATACATATTCCCCTGATTTCTGCCTATATAAATTGGAAAACTCATGCAGTTCTTTTAGATTATAGCATACTTCCTCATAAGTCACACTTTGTACTTCACTTTTGGGGGCTTGTTGTGATTTTAGTCTAGTTATAGGTCTCAAGAAGAGGGCTGGTAAGGGTGGATAAGCAGAAGGATTGGAAATAACTTGCAAGCTACAGATCCTAGGGCATTCCTTTGCGTTTTTTGTCTGGTGAGGCAGGATTAATCTCTTTTGGTGGGGACTAAATGGAATATTCCTCAGGGCAGGGTGTAGGTTAGGCAGTGCAGACTTCACTTTGGCTGGTCCTCGCCTCAGGGGAAGAAGGTCTGGACTCCTTGGGGCAGCCTAGAGTCTGGCTGATAGAAGCTTGACATTGTGAAGTCTCCACAGGGCAGGCCATTACAGGTTTATCTGGCACAGTCTCAACAAAATTTATAGTTTTAGTGTCCCCACTGAAATCATCATCAACCCATATGTCTCCATCCCAATGGTTCCACTCCTTTCCAATCAGTGCCCTCACTTTAACATCAGACACCCTGCAAGTTGAGATTTTAGTTTCTGTTGTAACCCTGCTACTTGTTCAATGAGACTCTGGGTCTGGTTTTCAGAGATCTCAAGTCTGTGGCTGCATGATACAAGATTTTCTTTCAGAGCACACATAGAAACTTTCACATCATTCATGTGGTACTTAAGTTGCAAATTTCAAGCCTTTAGCTCATCCTTTTCTTTCATAACTGTATTCAGAGTCTTTAGAGACAGCCAGCCAACATGATTGTATCTTTTGACTCCACAAAACTCTGTTAAGGTGTTGAAAACACTCTTGCCCAGATCCTTACCTCTTATAAGCTTGGAAGTAGTCGAATCCAGTAGTAATATTTTGCCTGTCTCCATTGCTAACTCATACTGTGGACTGTCAGTGGCCTCTTGACTATTGGAAAGGGAGTCACTAGTGCCCCTGAGTCCAGTCAGGTAGAGAGCCTATTGCAAACATGCCAGACCACTTCAGAAAACCCATTTTTAAGATTCTGTTTCTCAAGAACCACTCCTGTACCAAGCTATATTAGTCAGGGTTTTCTGGGAAACAGAACTGACAGGAAATATCTGTAAATAGTATGAGATTTTATAAAATTGTCTCATGCGACCGTGGGGGTGCACAAGTCCAAATTCTGCAAGGGAGGCTGCCAACCAGGGGCTCCAGTGCAGATTATTGATGAGTTCTCCAGGAGGCATTGTTTGTCTGAAGTAGAGATGGAGATCTGTCTCAATGTTGAAATCACTTCCCCTTTTAAGGCCTTCAGCTGATTGGATGAGACCTCACTCATTGCTGAAGGCAGTCTCCTTAGTTGATTGTAGATACTAACCAACCAACCATGCAATCGACTCATTGATGATTAAGTCCATGAAATGCCCTTATATTACAATTAGCCAAGTGCTTGCTTGACCAAACAAATGGGGACCATTACCTGGCCAAGTTGACTCATTAGCCTAACCATCACAACTGGTACTAACCTAGTTTCAGTAGTGTACAAGCTCTTTGCTCCTATATATCTTTGGCCTTCCCTTTATATTGTTATTGTCACAGACACATCTTTATACATTGCCCATTATCAATTTAAAATGATGTTTTGCACATGTGCTTGTTAAGTCAGCTAGGAAAAAAAGAACTGTTACAAACTAAAAGTACAATAATGTAGGATTTTATATTTGCTATGTAGATATCCTTACTAATGTTTTTTGTTTCTTCTTAGTCTTCAAGTTACTGTCTAGTGTCTTTTTTTTTTTTTTTTTGACACATTCTTTTCTGATTGTTTCTAGCTTAGCTTTATTATTTTTTTATAGAGTTTTATTTATATTTTTCCTTTTTCACTTATCCCCCCGTTGCTACTTGTCTTCCTTTGTTGTGCCACTCACTGTGCCGCGTGGGAGCTCCTTCACCAGGCTGCCCCAGGGATTGAACCCGGGGCCTCCCATATGGTAAACGGGAGCCCAGCCAACTGAGCCACAGCTGCTTCCCGTCTCGTGTCCTTTTACTTCAGGACTTCCTTTAGCATTTCTTGTAGGGTGGGTCATCTGGTAATGAATTCTTTCAGCTTTTGTTTATCTGTAAATGTCTTGATTTCTCCTTCATTTTGAAAGATAATTTTGTTGGATATAGAAATCTTGGTTGACAGTTTTTTCTTTAAGGACTTTAAGTATTTCCCTCCCACTGCCTTCTGACCTCCATGGTTTTTGATGAGAAAACTGCTGCTTTCAAAAATCCTCTCCTTGTCTTTGGATTTTGACAAGTTCGCTATGATATGTCTTTGTGTAGATGGAGTTCATTGAGCTTCCTGGATGTGGATATTCATGTCTTTCATCAGACTGGATAAGTTATGCATTCAGATACTTTTTCTGCCCCTTTCTCAGTCTTTTGTTTTTCCGGGACTCGAATGATGTGTATTTTGGTATGCTTGATTGTATCCCAAAGTTCCCTCAGGCTCTGTTCATTTTTCTTCATTATTTTTTCTTTCTGCTCCTCACACTGGATAATTTCAATTGTCTTGTCTTCATGTTTGCTGATTCTTCCTTCTCACTATTCAGATCTGCTGTTGAGTTCCTCTAGTGTGTTTTTCATTTCAGTTACTATACAGAGCACTTCCAAAATTTCTGTTGGTTCTTTATTTTGTTCAGACATTATGTTCCTAATTTCTTTAGTTCTTTGTCTATAGATTCCTTTAGCTCATTGAACATGTAGATCACAGTTGACTTAAAGTCTTTGATTAATAGTTCCAATGTATGAACTAAGGGATAGTTTCTAGAAAATTCTTTTTCCTCCCTGTGAATAGGCCATACTTTACTGTCTCTTTGCGTGTTTTTTATTTTTTTGGGTGAGAACTGACATTCTGAATATCATTTTCCTACAATCCTGGAAGTCCTCTTTTCCCACTCCCCTAGGGTTGCTGGGGTTTTTGGTTTTGTCGCTGTTGTCGAGGGCTAGATCTATCAATTTGTGATTTTTCCAAACTGCTCCCAAATGGGAGATGAAAAGAGAAAAAAAACAGGCCCTGCCTCTTTAAGAACCCTCTGCTGCTTTTACCTGAGGGAGCTGGAACAGTGGCTGCCGTCAGAGCCAGCTCTTCCAGCGATCTGAAGTAGCTGAGCAAAAGCTTTGGTCAGCAGCCAGCCCCCCTCCCGGAGTTTGGAGGCCTCGGGCTTCTTCACCCCCCCCCCCCCCCCCGGCGTCAGCAAACCGCACCAGGAGCCTGGGCTGGCCTGGGCTGGGGAGGGGGCTGCTGGCCAGTATAGGCTGCAGTTTAGCAGCCCCTTTCTCCCCACTCCAGTATTCCAGAACCGTTCATTCAGGCAGGTCCTGCCAGTCTGAGACTTGTTTTGGTCTGGGGACTGATTCCTGGAGCTTCCTACTCCACCATCTTCCCATCATCCTCCTTTTTACCATTTTTAAGTTGTCTTGTCTAGATTTGGTGCTTGTCCTTTCACTGAAACCCTTTAACTGTCTTCCAGAGCTCTGAGCAAGATGGTTTTTGCCAGTTTTGCTTGTTTAAAGTTTCTGTGGAAGGACAAAACCCTGGAGTGTCTCTCATCTTGGTCAAGACTCACATTTTAAAAACTCACTTTTACTGAGATTTAACTTTCATACAGTTAAGTGTCCATTTTTAAATGTCCAGTTTTATGTCATGACACATATGTATTGCCATGCAGTGCCCCCTCAAGTAGAGACACAGTAATCTAGAGCATTCTCGTCACCATGGACAGAGTGTCCTGTTCCTCTCAAGCCTCGGATCCCCGTTCTCCCCTAAACCGTCACCAGAGCCTCCACGGGGCCATCAGGTTTCTGCTAACAGTCTCTTCAAGGCACTTCCACTTCTGCTGGCCATCTGAACTACTGCCATGTGTATATGTTTTTGTTAGTGCATCATGTTCCAATTCTTCTGGCTACCTAACAAATTACCCCCAAAACTTAGAGGCATAAAACCATGGAAATCATTCTGATTCTGTGGGTTGGGGATGGCTTGTCTCTCCTGACATCTTGGACCTCGGCAGGAAAATTTGAAGCCTGGGGCTGCAGCCGCCGATGGCTTGTTCACACCATGGCTGGTGGTCAGGCTAGCTGTTGGCCAGTGTCCTTGTTTGCTCTCCATGTGGAGTCTCTGCACGGGCTGGTTTGGCTTCTTTACATGTGGTGGCTGGGTTCCTGCAGTGAGCGTCCTCAGGGAGTGTGCCAGGCAGCCACCGAAGCCATACAGCATGTTGCATTCTGTGTGTTTTGGAGGGGCCCAGTCAGATTCAAAGGGAGGGGAAACGACATGACCTCTCGATGTGGGTGGCCTGGTCAGGAAGAGCAGTGGACCAGAGGTACTCTGGCCGTTTTTGGAAAATACAGTCTACCAGGCAGATGTGTGATGAGACCAGAATGGTATTTCCCAAGCCTTAAACTCAGCAGGCCTCGACGTCCAAACTCCTCTCTTGCCAGTCTGGTCAGGGCTTGCTCTGGGCATTGGCCTTACTCCGGGGCATGGTTCTAACTCTAAGGCAAGGCCTCTCTGAGGTCAGCCCGTGGTATTAACAGGTGTTAGGGAGGCCCCTCTTCCTGGCCAGGTGGAATGTCAGTGTCCCCACACCGCTCAGAAAGCAAACAGCATAAATGAGCACTGCAAAATGAGAGAAGTCAATGTCATAGCAATATCATACGTCTAACATACGCTTTAGTCCAGTAAAGTGATCTTTCTTCAATTCCTCAGGTTCCGTGATGGGAATTTGGGGCCCTGCTTTTAAAGGCACATCAGTAAACAACGCTAGCATCATATCCTGCGTGCATTTTTATGTATGGTCTCTGTGGTAGGAGGAACAGCATTATCTATGTTTCACAGTTGAGGCGGTGAGCAGGGCAGTGTGGAGTGTCTGGCTGAGCCCGTTTTCTGACCCCTCTTCACTGCTGCTTCCCCTTAGAGGGGCCCAGGTTGCTGAAAGGCTAGAGAACCCTTTGTTCGGACAGCTGCCAGACGAATTGACTTCTCTGTTAGGCCCACCCTGCACAGTTGATTGGCCCTCTTATTGGAATTGTGTGCTAAAAGAAAGTCCTCTACTCATGAACAGATTTGGCTCCAAAAGTCCCTTTGTTGGGTCCAGAGTTACCAAGATGTGGATGCTTTTGATCCCTGACATGTGCATCATGCAGGATTGGCAGTGCAGCCCTGCAGTGTTGGCTTCTTCCCTGCTCCCACAGACTGCCATTGTGTCTCTCCACATCCCTGGGTCCTTCCACAGAGCTCCAGGTAGTGTCAGGCCCCACCTTAGAGCACCACAGGCACTGGCTGTTCTTACTGAGCTCCATAGTTTCTCAGTTTGTTACTGTATATCTTTGGTGAATTTCTGAAGTTCTGAAACAGTTTTTTGTGACAATTTTGCCCAGTTTTATTGTTGCTTTTGGGAAGGAAGATTTCCTGAGCTCCTCACCGGAGTTCCAGAAGTCCAGTCAGTTCATACTTGCACTTGTTTTTCTTGGCACACCTCAATCCCTGCCTTTTTCATTGCTCAGGACCCTGGAGGCAGTGCTGGAGCTCATAGAGATCAATTGCCCACCACTACAGCCTTGAGCTGCCAGTTACTAATATGACATTATTGACTTCCTTCTCCATCACGAAGGGGGTGAGAACATGCCATGGGGGGAATTGGAGCCCTCCCCTCTGCTGCAGTGCAGGGGTGGCCCACGCATGACCCCGGCCAGCTTACTTTGAGAATCACTGTGATTGCTCGTGCTTAGAGATAGTTCTTCTCCGTGTGTGGGTCTGTTTTCTCCCTCCAGGTGGCACATTGGGATGGCTAGATCATTCGCATGCTTGTCATAGGAAGCAGCTTTGAAGATGCAGGTTCATGTTTTCGGTGCTCACCACACTTTCTGCTTCAGTTCTGTGACTAATCCGTAGTCTCCTCTCTGGCTGCTGCTCTTGTAGAGCTGTCTCTGCAGCAGCCTCTTTCTTCTCTTATTAGCTGAAAGAATTGTTCTTACAGTGGCCAAGCCTCTGTTATTAAGTGTGCTCTTCTACCCAGAACCTGCATTTGGCGTTTTCCCCTTTTTCCTGATTGCTGCCCTAACGTCGGTCCAGCCTCCAGTACTGGGGACGCCCTAGTCTAGTTCATCTATTTTAAACCCATTTCCTCTGTAAAGTGATCTTCAGTGCCCATTCTCTTGCTGCACTTTTGTATTCTGTGGTATAGTTTTTTGTCATTGTTGTTGTTTTTAATTAAAGGTGTGAGCTTACAAAACAATCATGCGTAACATAGAGGACTCCCATACTTCACCCCATCACCAGCACCTTGCGTTTTTGTGGAACATTTGTTACAAATGATGAAAGAACATCATCAAAATTTACTGCTAACTATAGTCTGTAGCTTAGATTTGGTATATTTTTTCCATAAACCATTCTATTATAACACCATATATTAAATTGTACATTTGTTGTTGTTCGTGAGAGAACGCTCTCATAGATGTACTATTAACCACAGGCTTCTCTGTTTACAGTACCACGCCTTGTGCAGTCCATCCAAAGTGTACACTCAGTGGCTCTCAGCTTCATCACAGAGTTGTACTGTTATTTCTAAAACATTTTCATCACTCCAAAAGGAAGATTCCTATACCCTCGTACACCCCACTCTTGTGGACCCTTAGCATTGATATAGTGCTTTCTTTGCCATTGATGCAAGAATATTACAATATTACCATTAACTACAGTCTGTAAATTACATTAGTTGTATATTTTTCATGTATCACCATATTCTTAACACCTTGTAATAGTGAAGAACATTCTTGTATTTGTACTATTGATCACAATCCTTACCTACCACTGAGTTCACTATATTATACAGCCTCTAGGTTGTCCTCTAGCTTTCTTTCACTTGACATTTACATCCCTAGACTACCCTTTTCACTTACATTCACATTTATAAATCAGCAGTGTTAGTTATCCTCACTGTGTGTTACCATCTACTCTATCCATTTCCTCACCTTTACAATCAACTTATTAAATATTCTACATAAATTAAGTATCAGCCCCTCCTTCTCAATGCTCATTCTGTCTTCTTGTAATCTATACCTAGAGTTTAACTCTATGAGTTTACTCACTGTATTTAGTTCATATTTGTGATGCCATACAATATTTGTCCCTTTGTATCTGGCTTATTTCACTCAACATTATGTCCTCAAGGTTCATCCATGTTGTAATATGCATCCCAATTTCATTTCTTCTTCCAGCTGAATAGTACTCCATCATATGCACATACCATATTTTGTTTATCCATTCATCAGTTGATGGACATTTGGACTGGTTCCATATGTTAGCAGTTGTGAATAATGCTGCTGTGAACATTGGTGTGCAAATGTCAGTCCGCGCTCTTGCTCTCAGCTCTTCTGACTATATTCCTAGTAGCCATGTTGCTGGGTCATATGGCAGTTCTATATTCAGCTTCCTGAGGTACTGCAAACTGTCCTCCACACGTTTCTTCCTACAGGCTTTGATGACAGGGAGCCTCCCTGGCTTTGTCGATGTTGTAAGGAACCTCAATTCTCCTGAACTCCTGGAAGACAATGTGCTAAGACAGGCAAAAGCAGCTGGGAAAAGAATAATCTTTTATGGAGATGAAACATGGGTTAAATTATTCCCAAAGCATTTCGTGGAATATGATGGAACAACCTCATTTTTTGTGTCAGATTATACAGAGGTAAGTTTTTAAAATAGAAAACATGGTGTACTAGATAGAACCTGACACTCCATTACGTAATGTGAACCAGTATTATTGTATATGTGCCTTTTATTTATATATTGGGAATGCGTGTGGAAGGATTTGAAAATTTATTCATTCACGTAAACAATGGAGTTATGGGTCCCAAAGCCTAGAACAGCTAAGGCCTCATTTAGAGAAGGGTCAAAGAATCAGGAAGGGTGTAGGGGCTCGGAGCTCTGCACCCCAGAAAATCGTGTTCTTAATCATATTCTATTCCTGTGGGGTTGAAGCCATCATAAATAGGACCTTTTGATGAGGTTACGTCGGTTAAGGCATGGCCTAGCTGAATCAGGACGGGTCTTAATCTTACTCTTGGAGGCCTTATAGGGAAGGCCATAGAGAGGGAAGCCGTGGGGAGCAGCCAGAAGCTGGATCAACAGAACCCAGAAGAGAAAGGAGATGATGCTGCCATGTGCGTTGTTGTGTGATGGAAAAGCCAAAGAACCTCAAAGAATGAGGCCAAACAGAAGATACTGATCCCTGGAGAAGCAAGCCTTCTGGTCTCTGAAACCATGAGCCAATAAATTCCTCTTCTTAAGCCAACCCATTGTATACTATTTGTTTTAGCAACAAGGAAATTAAAACTTTTTGGTGCTGGAAAATGGGGTGTGCTAGTACACATACATAAAAATGTAGAAATGGCTTTGGAATTGAGTCATAGGTAGAGGCTGGAAGAATTGTAAGGGCTCAAAAATGAGTGAAAGCTGTAGAAAAAGTCTGTATCATATTACGGAATACATAATTGTCCATGAATAGAATGTCCATAGAAATATGGGTGGTAAAGGTACTTCTGGCAAGTTCTTAGAAGGACATGATGGATGTGTCATTGGAAATTGGAAGAAAAGTGATCCTTTAAAGTGGCAGAGAGCTTCGCAAAGTTGAGTTCTGATGTTGGATGGAAGGCAGAATTTGTAAGTGAAGAACCTGGATATTTAGCTGAGGAGATTTCTAAGCTAAATGTGGAAGGTACAGCCTGGTTTCTCCTTGCAGTTTATAGTGAAATGAGAGAGAAACGATAAACTGAGGATTAGACTTTTAAGCACAAAGAGACAGCAGTTGATGGTTTTGAAAATCCTCGGCCTGTCCAGATAGTGCGCTGTGAGACTAGGACCGAAGTGGCTCTGTCAGGGACCTCCCTGAGCTTCCCGAAGGTGAGTCCCTGGAGAAGGGGGCTTCATATGAGGGTTTAACTGAACATGAACTCAGAAACCTTTTCAGTGGAAGTCAGGATTGGAAATGCAGTTATCCAGGAAGGATCAGTGGAAAGTTCTGTTGTCTGATGGTTTGTACCGACCTGAATTCATACAAAGCTGACAAGGTTTTTGCAAAATTTATGTGAGCAGAACCACTGCCAGCCTCCACTTGAAAGGGACAGAAGAGACAAATTGAAGGAAGAATGACTTTAAGAGCAGAACCATGGAAGCCAAAGTCTGGACTGAAGAGATCTCCTCTGGCCGAGAAGGCGGGCCTACCCATGTGTGTATAAAGGGCAGGGCTGCGCCTGTGCTTGGAGGGGACAGGTCATCTGCCCTGGCACTTGGAGGGGGTGGGCCTTCTACCCCATTGTTCGGGGAAAGTGCTGCCACCCTAGTGTTTGGATAGGGTGGGGCCTGTACCCCAGTGTGTGTACAAACTCCTGACGGGGTGGGGCCACCACTCCATGAGGCATGGAGGACAAAGAATCAAGCCACAGGTGACTTAGACCTTGATCGGATGAAATTTGCCCTGCTGGATTTTAAACTTGTTTGGGGCTTGTGACCCCTGTTTTCCTTCTAATTTCTCCCTTCTAGAATGTTTATTCTATGCCTGTCCCACAATTATATATTGGAAGCAGATCATTTGATTTCTAAGTTTCACAGCTCCATTGGAGAGGAATTTTGCCCCAGGGTGGACCACATCTATAACTGATTTTGATGAACCTTTGAATTTAGCATTGTTATAAAATGGCTTAAGGCTTTTGGGATGTTGGGATGGAATGAATGTATATTGCATATGGGAGGAACATGTCTTTTTTGAGTACAGAGGGCAGACTGGGGGGGCTTAGAGTTATGTACCCCAGAAAAACATGTTCCTAATTTTAATCCATTCCTGTTTATGTAAACCAATGGTAAATAATTCCCTTTGATGAGGTTACTTTAATTGAGGTGTGACCAACTGAATCAGGATGGGTCTTAATCCTATTCCTGGAGGCCTTGTAGAGAAGGCTGCAGAGAGAGAGGCCATGGGGAGAAGCCAGAAGCTGGAAGTCAGCAGAACCTAGAGGAGAAGGAAGATGCATGTGCATTGCCCTGTGATGGTAACCCAAAGGTTGCCGGCCAGCTGGAAGATATGGACCTCGGGAGGAAGCAAGCCTTCCAGCTTCTGAAACCACGAGCAAGTAAATTTCTGTTAAGCCTGTCCTTTGTGTGTTATTTGAAACTGGAAGACAGGGCTCCATAATGGAGAAGCTCTTAGAGCTGTGTTCTGATCAGGGAATGGACTTTCCCAAATGGACAGTGGGTTGGCACCATTTGCATTTAGTGGAGCCCCAGGCCTACATAGCCCACCAGGGCCCTCCAGACTCTCAGGCCGAGTGAGGGGAGACAGGGAGGTGGGTGGAGCACAGAGCGAGTCTCCTTTGTGAGTGATTCGGGCACGAGGGGAATGACCGATGAGGCCCACGGGTCAGAAGGTCGGCCCTGGAAGCAGAAGGAAGGCTGGTCAGAGGGCAGGGTGCTGTGGGGTTTCATGCCAGGGGTAGGAGCTTGGCTGAGTGGGATGGCTTCACACGCACCCACGCCCTTGTGGTTGCTGGGCCAGGGGCACATCTGCACTTCTGCCTGCACTGATATACTTTCCTTAATTTTGCCTGTGTGGGCACAACAGTTATTTTTCAGTAATGGCTGAGTTTTCCCAAGGCATAGTGTAGAATCACTCAAACGCTTTTCTTTTTTAGTAGGCAGGGGACAAGGCTCACAGCTCTGTTAGGGGTGCTGGACTGCCAATCTCCAGGAGGCATCTACCTCAGAGATCAGTGCAGTCCTCTCCCTCACGAGCGGCCTTCTCGGGGGACACGTGGGTGCCGTCAGCTCTCCCGCATGTCTATTCTGCCACCTGCTTGTTGCCTTCTCTCTAAGTAACTGCACTTAGCCCTTAGTTACCACAATAACAGTTTGTAGTCTGTTTAACTTTATTTGCTGAGCTTTTGTTAAACCCCAGTAATGATCCCACAAGAAAGTTTTTCTTTTTTCCAGAATAACTTTTGCTCATTTCAATTATCTGAATAATTTGTTCTTCTGCAACCTCTATAAACTATAACCTCTGCAACCTATAAAACTTTATTAGTAAAAGCTTAATTTAATCCAAATGTTTATTTAAAAATTTTTATGACTTACCTTTTGTCTTTTCAAATGTCACAAGTTCAGTTCCCCTAGTTTATAAAATGACATTGGGGAATTAGATCAAGGGAAATTGGGTGAGCTATTAATATGGACTTTTCCCCCTTGAAAGGTCGATGATAATGTTACAAGGCACTTGGATAAAGTATTAGAGAGAGGAGACTGGGATGTGCTGATTCTCCACTACCTGGGCCTGGACCATATCGGCCACATGTTTGGGCCGCACAGCCCACTGATAGGACGCAAGCTCAGAGAGATGGATGATGTCCTCATGAAGATTCACACTTCTCTATTGTCAAAGGTAAGGCGCTTTCTGTAGAATAATTGTGTGGTGATGGATTTCAACATCGCCAGCTGTTTCCTAGAAAAAACAAACTATTCGGGTGAATTCAGTAACTCTTACAGGAGCCTCATGCCCACTGTCATTGCTAGAGGTAATGTGCCGTGAGAGCCGGGTAAGCTCTCTAGTTCTCTAGGACAGCTACTAGTTACCTGCGTGGATGCATTTACTCACTTATTCATTTTCCTACTCAGTAAGTACTTAATGAATACCTGCTTTTTCACTGTTACTGTTCTGGACATTGGACTCATATCAGTAAAAGAGTCGGATCTCTGCTCTCCAGGAGTTTACATTCTAGCCAGGAAAGACAAATGGCAAAGAAGTAACATAATGAAAGAGTATAATAACAAGCATGCTGGAAAGTGGTTGTTGTCTGTGATGGTTAGACTAATGTATCAACTTGGCCAGGTAATGGTGCCCAGTTGTTTGTTGAAACAAGCACTGGGCTGACTGTAATACAAAGGCATTTCATGGACCTTAATCATCAGTGAGTTGTTGCATAGATGACAGATTACGTCTACAATCAGCTGAGGAGATTGCTGTCAGCAATGAGTGACATCTCATCCAATCAGTTGGAGGCCTTGAAAGGAGAAGTGATTTCAGCATTCAGGGAGAGAACTCCCATCTCTACTTCAGACAGACAGCGTTTCCTGGGGAACTGATCGAGGACCTTCATCAGAGTTCTTGGCTTATGGCCTCTCCTACAGAATTTGGACTTGTGCATCCCCATGGTCACGTTAGACAATTTTATAAAATCTCATACTATTTACAGATATTTCCTGTTGGTTCTGCCTGACTAATACAGCTTGATACAAGGAGTGGTTCTTGAGAAACAGAATCTGAAAAATGGGATTTCTGAACTGGTTCTGGGATTTTTGCAATTGGCCCTTTACTCTGATTAGATTCAAGGGCACTAATGATTCTGTTCCAATAATAATCAAGGTGCCACTGACAGTTGATGGCATGAATTGGCAATGGAGATATGCAAAATATAACCATCAGATACGACTGCTTTCATGTTTGTAAGAAGAAAGGATCTGGGTGAGAATGTTTTCAACATCTTAACAGAGTTTTGTGGAGTCAAAAGGCACAATGATGTTGGCTGGCTGTTCCTAAATATGCTGGATGCAGTTACAAGAGAAAGGGATGAGCTAAAAGCTTCACATTTGCAACTTAAACGCCACATGAATGATGTGAAAGTTTCTATGTGTGCTCTGAAAGAAAATCTCATTTCACGCAGCTGCAGACCTGAGATCTCTGAAAACCAGACCCAGAGTCTCATTGTATGAGTAGCAGAGTTACAAAAGACACTAAAATCTCAACCTTGCAGGGTGTCTGATGTTAAAGTGAGGGCATTGCTTAGAAAGGAGGGGAACCCTGAGGATTAGGATGGAGACATATGGTTTGATGTTGATATCAGTGGGGACATTGAAACACTAAATTCTGCTGAGACAATGCCAGATAAACCTCTATTGGTCTGCCCTGTGAGGAGAAAACCACCTAACCTCCAGTCTGTACCAAGGAGTCTCCACCTCCTCTCTGCCCTGAGAAACCATCATCCAAACTCCACCCTGCCCTGAGGAGTCAACCATCCAACCCCGGCCTGAAGAGATTATTCTTGTCTCTCCAGATGAAACTATAAGGGAATGCACTGAGGTAATTGGCTTGCAAGACACTTCTAATTCCTCTCGTTACCCACCCCCACCATCCCTCTTCTCCAGACCTATAACTAGAAAAAAAGTCACAAGAAGCCCCCAAAGGTAAAGTATAAAGTGTGACCCATGAGAAAATACGCTCTACTCCAAAAGAACTGCATGAGTTTTCCAATTTATATAGACAGAAATCAGGGGAATATGTGTGGGAATGGATATTCTGGGTATGGGGTAATGGTGGAAGGAATATAAAGTTGGATCAGGCTGAATTTATTGATATGCACCCACTAAGCAGAGATTGTGGGTTCAATTTTGTAGCTCCAGGGATTAGAAGGGGCTCTAACAGTTGGGGTGCCTGGCTGAAGCATGGACGAAAAGGTGGCCTAGAATGTCTGAGGTTGAGAGGCCAGAATTGCCCTGGTATACTGTAAATGAGGGGATCCAAAGACTTAGAGAGATTGTAATGTTAGAAAGGATTTGTCTTCAAAGACCTGCCCACCGGCTCCAAGAATGTCCAGAGGACACACCTCTCACCAGGAGTGTGAGGAATAAACTTGTGAGACCAACTCCATCTCCCTGAAGAGCTCTGTGGTTCCTCTTCTCTGCAGCCACTGAACTGGGATCCTTAAACACTATGGGGACGATTGGATCCCAGGTTGGCAGAAGCCAAGTGGCAGCACTTAATCGCCAAAGACAAGGTGGGCATGGTTACCGCAGTGAGAGGCAGACTCAAAGCAGCAGTCAAAAGAGTCTGAATTGTATATACCTATGGTATTGGCTTATAGATCATGGATACCTAGAAGTCAAATAGATGGGCAGTCTACTTAATTCTGAATTGATCTGTGTAAGCAGAAGAGTTCTATGTCAAGTGAACAAAAGTCTAACTTGCATGGCAGAAATAGAGAGTCTTGGCCGCTTAATCAATTCCCAGACTTGAGACAGTTTACAGACCCAGAGCCCGTTGCATGAGGGGGAGGCCGGGTTCCCTTGGGGAAGGATCCTGTTACACTGCCAAAAATTTATACTATTAACCTTCCTCCAAGCTTTCCCCAAAGAGACCTACAGCCTTTAACCAAGGTAACTGTGCATGGGGAAGAGGAAATGATCAACATTTGGGGGATTATTAGACACTGGCTCAGAAGTGACATTAATTTCAGGAGACCCAAAACATCACTGTGGCCCATCATTCAGAGTAGAGGCTTATGGAGGTTAAGTGATCAATGGAGTTTTAGCTCAGGTCCATCTCACAGTGGGTCCAGGGGGTTCCCAGACCCATTCTGTGGTTATTCCCACAGTTCCAGAAAGCATAATTGGAATTGATGTATTCAGCTATTGGCAGAATCCGCACATTGGATCCCTGACTTGTGGAATGATGGTTATTATGTTAGGAAAGGCCAAGTGGAAGTCACTAGAACTGCCCCTGCCTAGCAAAATAGCAATCAAAAGCAATACCGGATTCCTGGAGGGATTGGACAGATTAGTGCCACCATCAAGGATTGGAAGGCTTCAAGAGTGGTGATTCCCACCACATCCCCATTCAACTCTCCTATTTGGCCTGTGCAGAAAACCGGTGGATCTTGGAGGATGACAGTAGATTATCGTCAACTTAACCAGGTGGTGACTCCAATCGCAGCTGCTGTCCCAGATGTGGTATCATTGCTTGAGCAAATCAACACTTCCCCTGGTACCTGGTTTGCAGCTGTTGATCTGGCAAATGCTTTTTTCTCAATGGCCATTAGTAAGGACCACCAGAAACAGTTTGCTTTCAGCTGGCAAGGCCAGCAGTATACCTTCACTGTCCTGCCTCAGGGGTATATCAGCTCTCCAGCCCTATGTCATAATATTGTCCGCAGGGACCTTGATCGTCTCTCCCTCCCATGAGACATCACACTGGTCCATTATATTGATGATATCATGTAGATATCAAGAAGTAACCATGACTTTAGACTTACTGGTAAGGCATTTGCATGAGAGAGGATAGGAGATAAATCCAACAAAAATATAGGGGTCTTCCACCTCAGTGAAATTTCTAGGTGTCCAGTGGTGTGGGGCCTGTCGAGATAGCCCTTCTAAAGTAAAGGATAGGGAAACGGATGTGGCGCAAGAGGTTCGGCGTCCGTCTACCATATGGAGAGACCGGGGTTCGATCCCAGTACCTCCCGGTAAAAAAATAATAATAATAAAATAAAAAAATAATAAAGTAAAGGATAAGCTGTTGCACCTGGCCCCTCCTGCGACCAAAAAAGAGGCACAACACTTAGTTGGCCTCTTTGGATTTTGGAGACAACACATTCCTCATTTGGGTGTGCTACAATGACCCATTTATCGAGTGATCAGAAAAGCTGCTAGTTTTGATTGGGGACCAGAACAAAAGGAAGCCCTGCGACAGGTCCAGGCTGCTGTGCAAGCTGCACTACCACTTGAGCCATATGATCCAGCAGATCCAATGGTGCTGGAAGTGTCAGTGAGATACCTTCGGACGCCTTGGGCAGGCCCCTATAGGAGAATTACAGCACAGACCCTTAGGATTTTAGAGCAAAGCCCTGCCATTCTCTGCAGATAACTGCTCTCCTTCTGAGAAAGAGCTTTTGGCCTGCCACTGGGCCTTAGTAGAGACTGAACGCTTAACCATGGGCCATCAAGTTACCATGAGACCTGAGTTGCATATCATGAGCTGGCTATTGTCTGACCCCTAAAACCATAAAGTTGGGCATGCACAGCAGCACTCCATCATAAAATGGAAGTGGTATATACTAGATAGGGCTTGAGCGGGTCCTGAAGGCACAAGTAAGTTACATGAGGAGGTGGCCCAAATGTCCATGGTCACCACCACTCCATGTCACCTTCTCTATCCAGCCCACACCTTCTTGGGGAGTCCCTTACAATCAGTTGACTGAGGATGAGAAAACTCTGGCCTGGTTTACAGATGGTTCTGCACGATATGCTGGTGCCACCAGAAAGTGGACACCTACAGCCTGAAGCCCCTTTCTGGGTTGTCCCTGAAGGACAGTGGTGAGGGCAGGTCCTCCCAGTGCACAGAACTTTGAGCAGTGCACATGACTGTTCATTTGCTTGAAAGGAGAAATGGCTGAAGGTGCATTTGTACACTGATTCATGGGCTGTTGCCAGTGGTTTGGCTGGGTGGTCAGGGACTTGGAAGGAACATGATTAGAAAATTGGTGACAGAGTGGTCTGGAGAAGAGGTATGTGGATAGACCTTCCTGAGTGGGCAAAAAACATGAAAATATTTGTGTCCCATATGAATGCTCACCAGAGGGTGACTTCAGAAGAGGAAGATTTTAATAATCAAGTAGATAAGATGACCCGCTCTGTGGCTAATGCTCAGCCTCTTTCCCCAGCCAATCCTGTCATTGCCCAATGGGCTCATGAACAAAGTAGCCATGGTAGTGGGGATGGAGGTTATGCATGGGCTCAGCAACACGGACTTCCCCTCACCAAGCTGACTTGGCCTCAGCCACTGCTGAGTGTCCACTCTGCCATCAGCAGAGACCCACACTCAGCCCCTGATTGGCACCATTTCCTTAGGTGACCAGCCTGCTACCTGGTGGCAGGTTGATTACATTGGACCACTTCCATCATGGAAGAGGCAGCAATTTGTTCCAACTGGAATAGACACATACTCCGAATATGGGTTTTCCTCCTCTGCATGCAGTGCTTCTTCCAGTATTACCATCTGTGGACTCACTGAATGGCTTATCCACGACCATGTATTCTACACAGCATTCTTCTGATCAAGGAACCCACTTCACAGCAAATGGTGTGCAGGAATGGACATGTTCTGTTTTTGTTTTAACATTTTTAAACTTTATTTTGTACATTTAATAATTGAAAATATAAACAATTAAATACTAAAAAGTAAACACAGATGAATAAATATATACATTTCTCAATTAAATGTATTGGATACATATAAATTTTTTTTTTTAATCAAACACTATATTACACAATATATTTGGTTCATAGTAACGCATTCATACACTATTTGTCCTTTTGTGTCTGGCTTGCTTCACTCAACATAATGTCCTCCAGGTTCATCCATGTTGCCACATGCTTTATGACTTCATTTCTTCTTACAGCTGCATAATATTCCATTGTGTGAATAGACCACAGTTTGTTTATCCATTCATCTGTTGATGGACACTTGGGTTGTTTCCAGCTTTTGGCAATGGTGAATAATGTGGCTATGAACATCGGTGTGCAGATGTCTGTTCGTGTCACTGCTCTCAGTTCTTCTGGGTATATACCCAGTAGTGGTATTGCAGGGTCACGTGGCAAGTCTATATTCAACTTCTTTAGGAACTGCCAAACAGTCCTCCACAGTGGCTGTACCATTCTGCATTTCCACCAACAGTGAAGAAGTGTTCCTATCTCTCCACATCCTCTCCAACACTTATAATCTCTGTCTTTTTAATAGTGGCCATTCTGAGAGATGTGAAATGATATCTCATTGTAGTTTTGATTTGCATTTCCCTAATCATGAGTGATGTGGAGCATTTCTTCATGTGTTTTTTTGCCATTTGTATTTCTTCTCCAGAGAAATGTCTATTCAAATCTTTTGTCCATTTTTTAATTGGGTCATTTGTCTTTATATTGTTGAGTTGTAACATCTCTTTATATATCCTGGATATTAAACCCTTATCAGATATGTGATTTCCAAATATTTTTTCCCATTGAGTTGGCGCCTTTTCACCCTTCTGACAAAGTCCTGTGAGGTGCAAAAGTGTTCAATTTTGAGGAGGTCCCATTTATCTACTTTTTCTTTTGTTGCACGTGCTTTGGGTGTAAAGTCCAAGAAACCACCACCTACTACAAGGTCTTGAAGATGTTTCCCTACATTTTCTTCTAGTAGTTTTATGGTCCTGGCTTTTATATTTAGATCTTTGATCCATTTTGAGTTGATTCTTGTATAGGGGGTGAGATAGGGGTCCTCTTTCATTCTTTTTTTTTTTTTTTTTTTTTTTTTTAGATTTTTTTAAATTTATTTATTCATTTATCCCCCCCTTGCTGCTTGTGCTCGCTGGGTCAGCTAACCACGCCGTGCGGGCGGGCTTGCCTTCACCAGGAGGCCCCAGGAACTGAACCTGGGGCCTCCCATATGGTAAACGGGAGCCCTACTGATTGAGCCACAGCCGCTTCCCTCTTTCATTCTTTTGGTTATAGATATCCAGGTCTCCCAACACCATTTGTTGAAGAGACTGTTTTTTTCCCATTAGCGTGGGCTTGGTAGGTTTGTCAAAAACTAGTTGACTGTAAAGGTGAGGGAATATTTCTGGATTCTCAATTCTATTCCACTGATCGATATGTCTATCTTTATGCCAGTACCATGCTGTTTTGACCACTGTAGCTTTGTAATATGTTTCAAGGTCAGTCAGTGAAATTCCTCCCACATTGCTCTTCTTTATTACAATACTTTTGGCTATTCGGGTGCACTTACCCTTCCAGATGAATTTGGTAATTGCCTTCTTTAATTCTGTAAAGTAAGCTGTTGGGATTTTGATTGGTATTGCATTGAATCTATAAATCAGTTTGGGCAAGAGTGACTTCTTCACGATATTTATTCTTCCAATCCATGTACACGGAATGTCTTTCCATTTGTTTAGGTCTTTTTAAATTTCTTTTAGCATTGTTTTGTAGTTTTCTGCATATAGGTCCTGTACTTCTTTGGTTAAATTAACACCTAGGTATTTGAGTCTTTTTGTTGCTGTTGAAAATGGAATTTTCCTCCTGATTTCCTCCTCAGATTGTTCAGTACTAGTGTACAAAAACATTACTGATTTTTGCATGTTGATCTTGTATCCTTCCACTTTGCTGAACTCATTTATTATTTCAAATAGCTTTGTTGTGGATACTTCAGGATTTTCTAAATACAGGATCATGTCATCCACAAACAGTGAGAGTTTTACTTCCCCTTTTACTATTTGGACGCCTTTAATTTTTTTGTCTTGTCTAATTGCCCTAGCTAGAACCTCTAGTACAATATTGAATAATAATGGTGACAGTGGGCATCCTTGTCTTGTTCCTGATCTTAGGGGGAAAGCTTTCAAGCTTTCCCCATTGAGTATGATGTTGGCTGTGGGTTTTTCATATATGCCTTTTATCATATTGAGGAATTTTCCTTTTATTCCTATCTTTTAAGTATTTTTATCAAAAAAGGATGTTGGATTTTGTCGAAGGCCTTTTCTGCATCTCTTGAGATGATCATGTGTTTTTTTTCCTTCAATTTGTTAATGTGGTGTCTTACATTGATTGCTTTTCTTATGTTGAACCAGCCTTGCATACCAGGAATAAATCCAACTTGGTCGTGATGTATAAATCTTTTGATATGCCGTTGGATTCGATTTGCAAGTATTTTGTTGAGAATTTTTGCATCTATGTTCATGAGAGAGATTGGTCTGTAATTTTCTTTTCTTGTGGAATCTTTATCTGGCTTTGGTATTAGGGTGATGTTGGCTTCATAAAATGTGTTGGGTAATTTTCCGTCCTCTTCAATTTTTTGGAAGAGTTTAATTCTTTTAGAAATGCTTGGTAGAGGGAAGCGGCTGTGGCTCAATCAGTAGGGCTCCCGTTTACCATATGGGAGGCCCTGGGTTCGGTTCCCGGGGCCTCCTGGTGAAGGCAAGCCCGCCCGCACGGCGTGGTTAGCTGACCCAGCGAGCACAAGCAGCAAGGGGGGGATAAACGAATAAATAAATAAAATCTTTAAAAAAAAAAAAAAAGAAAAAAAAAAAAAGAAATGCTTGGTAGAATTCACCTGTGAAGCCATCTGGTCCTGTATTTTTCTTTGCTGGGAGATTTTTGATGACGGATTCAATCCCCTTGATTGTGATTGGTTTGTTAAGTTCTTGTATTTCTTGTGTCAGTGTAGGATGGTTATGAGTTTCTAGAAATTTGTCCATTTCATCCAGGTTGTCTAGTTTGTTGGCATATAGTTTCTCATAATATCCTCTTATGATTCTTTTTATTTCTGTGAGGTCATTTGTAATTTCCCCCCTTTCATTTCTGATTGTATTTATTTGCATCTTCTCTCTTTTTTTCTTTGTTAGTCTAGCGAGGGGTTTGTCAATTTTATTGATCTTTTCAAAGAACCAGCTTTTGGTCTTGTTGATTTTCTCTATTGTTTTTCTGTTCTCATTTTCATTTATTTCTGCTCTAATCTTTATTATTTCTTTCCTTCTTTTTGCTTTGGGATTGGTTTGCTGTTCTTTTTCTAGTTTCTCAAGTTGTTCAGTTAAATCTTTGAGTTTTAGCTCTTTCTTGTTTTTTAATATAGGCATTGAGGGCTATAAATTTCCCTCTCAAGACTGCCTTTGCTGTATCCCATAAATTTTGATACGTTGTGTTCTCATTTTCATTTGTCTCAATATATTTACTGATTTCACTTGCAATTTCTTCTTTGACCCACCGAATATTGAGGAGTGTGTTGTTCAGTTTCCACACATTTGCAAATTTACTTTTTTCCTGTCTGTTTTTATTTCTAGTTTCATTCCATTATGATCTGAGAAGGTGCTTTGTATAATTTCAATCTTTTTATATTTATTGAGAGCTGTATTGTGACCTAACATGTGGTCTATCCTGGAGAAAGATCCATGGGCACTTGAGAAGAATGTATAATCCGCTGAGTTTGGATGCAGTGTTCTGTATATGTCTGTTAGGTCTAACTTGTTTATCATATTGTTCAAGTTCTCTGTTTCCTTGTTGATCTTCTGTCTAGTTGTTCTATCTAATGATGTGAGAGGGGTGTTGAAATCTCCAACGATTATTGTAGAAATGTCTATTTCTCCCTTCAGTTTTGCCAAAGTTTGTCTCATATATTTTGGGGCACCCTGGTTAGGTGCGTAGATATTTATGACTGTTGTATCTTCCTGGAGGATCGTCCCTTTTATTAATATATAATGGCCTTCCGCATCTCTTATCACTTTTTTGCATTTGAAGTCTGTTTTGTCTGATATTAGTATAGCTACCCCTGCTCTTTTCTGTTTACTATTCTCATGGAGTATCTTTTTCCAACCTTTTACTTTCAGCCGGTTTGTATCCTTGGGCCTGAGGTGAGTGTCTTGTTAGCAGCATATGGATGGCTCATGTTTTTTTTTATCCATTCTGTCAGCCTGTATCTTTTGATTGGGGAATTTAATCCATTCACATTCAGTGATATTACTGAAAATGCACTATTTATTTCCTCCATTGTATTCTTTGGTTTTCGTATGTCATCTTATTTTTGTCTCTCTTTTTACTCTTTTGGTTATCCTTTCTGCTTTTCTTTCTTCTATACTCTCCTCCAAGCCTCTCTCTCCTGTCTTTTTCTTTCAGGTTCTAAGGCTTCCTTTAATATTTCCTGCAAAGGTGGATTCTTTTTTGCAAACTCTCTTAGTTTCTGTTTGTGAATACTTTATATTCATCTTCATATTTGAAGGACAGTTTTGCTGGATAAAGAATTTTCAGCTGGCAGTTTTTCTCTTTCAGTATCCTAATTGTATCATACCACTGTCTTCTTGCCTCCATGGTTTCTGAAGAGAAATCTGCATTACGTCTTACTGGACGTCCTTTGTATGTGATCGTTTGCTTCTCTCTTGCCGCTCTGAGAATTTTCTCTTTATCTTTTACATTTGACATTCTGAATAATATGTGTCTTGGCGTAGGTCTATTTGGGTTTATTCTCATTGGGGTACGGTGTGCTTCTTGGACATGTAAGTTCATTTCTTTTATGAGAGTTGGGAAATTTTCAGTTATTATTGCCTCAAATACTCTTTCTGCCCCTTTTCCTTTCTCTTCCCCTTCTGGAACTCCCATGACACGTATGTTCTTGCATTTTGTGTTGTCATTCAACTCTCTGAGCCCCTGCTCAATTTTTTCCATTCTTTTCTCTCGCTGTTCTTTCCTCTCTTCAATTTTAGCTGCTCTGTCTTCGGTATCACTTATTCTTTCTTCTATCATTTCGAGTCGGCTGTTGTATGCCTCAAATGTATTTTTGACTTCACCTATTGTGTCTTTCATTCCCATGAACTCTGTTACTTTTCTGTTCAGGATTTCAAATTCTTCTTTGCGTTCTCTCACTAACTTCTTGATGTCATTGATCTCTTTAACTATGTTGTCTTTCATCTTATTAATTTGATTTTGAAAATTTGTGCTCATCTCACTGATTAGTTCTGTCAAATTCTGCATCTCTTCTGGGACTTTGCTGTATTCATTTTTCTTGGGCCATGTCTTCTATTTTCTTAGTATGGCTCGTAATTTTTTGCTGGTATTTAGGCATCTGGTTAGTTTGTATTTTACTCAGATGCTCTATCTCTTTCTCTTTTATGGGGTTTTAGTGGCAGGAGGCTGTGAGTTACCACAGCTCTTTGATTTTTGGCTCAACCTTGATTGTTAGGATTGTTCTGCTGGTTGCTCAGAACTGGGCACTGGACCAAGTAATCGGTTGTAGAGTCGTTTCCTAGGGCCTTGGGCAGGGAGGCTATAGAGGCCAGGAAAAGCCTCTCTCACTTATTAATTTTCTTATGTGCACTTCCTTGGTCTGCCAGGAGATGGCGCTTGTTGGCAGCTCTAATTTCAATGCCTGGTCGGAGCGTATTTGTTGTGACACAGACCAGATCAATGTGATAGAGCTTCCTGTCTGGGGGCTAAGAGCCGTGTGATTCAAACTTTCTGAAACAGTTCTCCAGACTTCTCTCGTAGCGCCCCCCTTTTCCCAGCTAGGAAATATTTCCACTCCCTTCTGAGTCCTCAACAATCAGTCCCTGTTAGTAGAGGAGGAGATTGGGAGGTTTGTGTATCTTTAGCCCCTTGCAGGCTCCAAGGCAAACAATGGCGCAGCCCCACCCGGCCTGGAAGGGCTCTCGGGACAGGGCAGACCAAACCTGGGAGTCAAAAGCAGGGTCAGCCCCAGGCTCTCTCCCCCCTCTCCCGTGGAGTCCTCAACATTTAGTCCAGGCTAGAAGAGAGGGAGATTGGGAGGGTCGGATTTCTCCAGTCCTTCCTAGGCTCCCAGGGCAAACCGCCGTATGGAAGGGTCCGTGGGGCTCCGCTGTCCAAATTTACAGGTCAGAACCTGAGTCAGCCTAAGGCTGTGTCCCTCTCTCTCCCCTTTCTGGGAGTGGCAGATCCCTGGAGCCCCCTTTGTCTGTGGTCGCAGGCCCAGGGGCCCGAGAATTTTGAAGAGTGTGGGGGAGGGTGCCCGCAGCAGCAGAAGCTGCTACTTTCCAACTCACAGTTCCATTGTCGCAATTTCCCATTCTGTCCCTCTCTGCTCTGGGTGGTGTGCAGCCTTTACCTGTTGTCCTAAACCCTAGAAGATCTATTTTGGGGCTTGTCCTCTAGCTTTTTTTCTGGAGAAGAGATTCCCGTGTCTTACTAGTCCGCCATCTTCCCAGCAGTCCAACACATTCTTATGGAGTTCATTGGTCTTACCATGTTCCCCCTCATCTTGAAGGAGCTGGATTGATAAAATGGTTGAATGGCCTTTTGAAGACTGAATTACAGCACCAACTGGGGGGCAATACCTAGCCGGGCTGGGACAGTGTTCTCCAGGAGGCTGTGTATGCTCTGAATCAGTGTCCACTCTATGGGGCTGTTTCTCCCATAGCCAGAGCTCATGAGTCGATGAATCAAGGGGTGGAAATGGGAGTGGCGCCACTCACTATTACCCCTAGTGATCCCCTAGGAAAATTTTTGGTTCCTGTCCCTGCAACCTTAAGCTCTGCTGGTTTACAGGTTTTAATTCCAAAAGGAGGAGTGCTGCCTCCAGGGAACACAACAATGATTCCATAGAACTGGAAGTAGAATGCCACCTGGCTGCTTTGGGCTCCTCGTGTCTATGAATCAACAGGCAAAGAAGGGAATTACTGTACTGGCTGGGGTGATTGACCCTGACTATCAAGGGGAGATAGGACTGCACCTATGTAATGGAGGCAAGGAAGAATTTGCCTGAAATACAGGAGATCCCCTAGTGCATCTCTTAGTACTGCCATGCCCTGTGATTAAAGTTAATGGAAAACTGCAACATCCCAATCCAAGCAAGACCTACGATGGCCCAGAATCTTCCAGAACGAAAGTTTGGGTCACCCCACCAGGCAAAGAACCACGGCCAGCTGAGGTGCTTGCTGAGGGTAAAGGGGGCATGGAGTGGGTGGTGGAAGAAGGTAGTGATGAATGTGAACTTCGACCACGTGACCAGTTACAGAAACGAGGGCTGTAATGGCCATGAATATTTCTTCCTTGTGTTGTTATGAGTTGGTTTGTATATGTACATAAAATGAGCCTCTTTGTTCTCTTCCCTATCCTTCTCCCTTATCATGTGACATAAGTTGTATTTGATTCGTGTCATAGCATTTAAGGATGTCAAGTTTAAGAGTGAATATTGCTCCAGGACTTGCACCCTATTCTGGAGGGAATTGGTGCATTTCTGGTTGTACACAGGATGGTTGGGTATTGTTAGGTGAAAAAAATATGTTATTGTTTTTATTTAAAGATTAAGTATGGTTTAATGTAATGTGTACGGCTGCCAAGTTGACCAGGGGTGGACTGTGATGGTTAGGCTAATGTGTCAACTCGGCCAGGTCATCGTGCTCATTTATTTGGTCAGGCAAGCACCGGGCTAATTGTAATACAGGACATTTCATGGACTTAAATCACCAGTGAGTTGGTTGCATCTATGGCTGATGACATCTACAATCAACGGAGGAGACTGGTTGCAGTTAAAGGCCTTAAGAGGTGAAGTGATTTCAGCATTCAGAAGGAGAATCCCCATCTCTACTTCAGACAAACAGCATTTCCAGGGGAGCTCATCAAGGACATTCACTGGAGCCTCTGGCTTGCAGCCTGCCGTATGGAATTTGGACTTGTCCATCCCCACGGTTGAGTGAGACAGTTTTATAAAATCTCGTACTATTTACATATTATCTCCTGTTGGTTCTGTTTCCCTGAGAATCCTGAGTACTAGAGTGTCATAGGTGAACCAGAGGGCAGAGGGAACAGCACCCTGCTCCAAGGGAGATGTGCAAAGACTTAGAGGAAGGGTGGGAGGAAGGAAGGAGGTGGGCATGGGAGAGAAGGAGGGGAGAAGGGAGGGGCAGGGTGTGACTGGGTGTGCCTGGGTCTGGGGAGAAGCACTTAGGGCGGAGAGCAGGAGGAGGAGGCAGAGCCCTCCTGGCAGGTCCAGGGAGCCTCGGGGGGGCCACGAGGCTGGGTCCAGTGAACAGGGCAGAGTCCAGGGTGTCTGGGAGAGAGGCAGCCTCCAGGGCATTCTTAGCATGGCTGTGGGCTCTCTCCATCTGTTGTTTATTTGGTCCTCAAAACAATCCTGCAAAATAGCTTTTCTTGTGTCTCAATTTGACAGATGAGGAAATTGAGGCACAGGAAATATGTGCCCAAGTTCCCACAGCCTGGAAGGGCCGAGACAGAACCTCTGCCCTCAGCCATGCCCTATGCTCAGCCTCCGCTCTGCTCTGGCTGGCCTCTGGAGTGAAACACACGCAGTGCTCTTTGACATTGTTTGACCTCTTTACCAGCTCATAGGAAGAACAGTCTGATTCATTTAGAAAGACCTGCTATTTGTAAAGTAAAACTAAAATCTAAAGTTGTTTTCTTAACAAGAAAATGTGTTCTCTTCAGTGTGAACGCAACAGAAATGTTTTTCCTTTGACTTACAGGAGAGAGAGGGACTCTCACCCAGTTTTCTGGTTCTTTGTGGCGATCACGGCATGTCTGAAACAGGAAGCCATGGGGCCTCTTCCGTAGGAGAAGTCAACACACCTCTGGTTTTAATAAGTTCTGCATTTGAGAGGAAAACAGGTGAGAATTTAGGAATGCTTAACATTTTGAAACATTTCTGTTTTCCGTACTCTGAATTTCATTTTTAATAACCATTTTTGGAAGCTGCATAAGTTTGAAATATCCTGATCAGTGTGAGAGTATAAATTAAGATGGTTAGGATTTGGAATTTACATTCCTTATTCTGATTCCTTTTATTTATTTATTTATCTATCTATCTATCTATCTATCTGTCCATCCCCCCCTTGCTGCTTGTGCTCGCTGTGTCCATTTGCTGTGCATTTTTCTGTGTCTGCTTATCTCCCTTTGTTGGGTCATCCTGCTGTGTCAGCTCACCGCACCGTGTGGGTGGGCTTGCCTTCACCAAGAGACCCCGGGAATCGAACCTGCAGCCTCCCATATGGTAAACGGGAGCCCTATCGATTGAGCCACATCCGCTTCCCCCTTGTTCTGATTTTTAACGTGCAAGTATTCTTTGTAGGAATTTTACTGTATGAATGTTATGGCCTGGATTTCTGGAACTGTTGATAAAAATTGCAGGTAGCTTAGAGACATCTGAACCACATACGTGAAGTGTTCCTAAACATGTAAAAAGTATCCGTTATTTAAAACTGTGTTTTGAATAGCACCCTCAACTAGAGTCCCAGGATCCAGTGGGAGTAGGGTTCACCAAGGACCTTCCCGTCCGCAGTCAGACAGATTCCAGCATCTCCACATGCCCCTTCTTTGACCCATACCTAACCTGGCCCCCAGCCTCCTCACTGCTGCCCTCTGCTGTCTGCTCAGCCCCCAGTCTCCCCACATCCTGCTTCACTGACTGCTCACGGTGGGCTCACCTGTCCTTCCCTTGGCACTGCTGACTGCTCCGCTGCCAGCACTTGGCACTCTCCTGGGTCTCTTCCTGAGTGCAAGGCCCACCCACTCTTCCTCCTGCTTGGCTTCTGTTCCCTGGTCTGCTTTCCTGTCTTCCTCTTTTACTCTACTGGTTCCCCCTTCATCCTCTTATTTTTCTGCAATTTATTTGTTGACGGAACCTGGCTTATTGTCCCCTGGTGTCTACAACAGTCTGTGCTGCCCACCAAGTTCTCTGTCCTGGGTATGCTGTGTCGATCGACTGCCTGTTGCAGGGGTTTGGGCAGGTTCAGATCCAAGTTTCTGGTTTTATTTTGCTTATTGGAGTTGATTGCTGAAGCCAGCCTCCCCCAGCTCTCCGCAGCAGGAGCGCCTACCTCTGCATGGAGCTGCTGGGGATCGGCCATAGTGTGGGCCTATGTCAGGCTGTGTGTGCACAGCAGGGCCCCCCACAGGCCCAGTGCTGGGAGGGGTGCCGGCTCCTTGAAACGCCGCCCTCGGCATCTGCTCGGCCCCCTGCCCCCACCCCCTTACACTCTGTAACTCACTCTGTTGAGTTCTTTCTGACAGATTGTAAACTACTTCATGTGTTGTGCTTGACATAGAATGATGGCTGGTTGGTAAATTTACTGAGATAAAAAAACAACCAAGTAATTTTTCTTCCCTCTGCATCTACACTGAATGGTCTGGAGAAATAGGTGATTACATTAATTATAGTAGGCCAAATTTAAGAATGATTGTAGAAGGCTGTACTTAAGAAACTGTTTTCCTTTTTCTAGGTGACATCAGACATCCAAAGCATGTTCAACAGACTGATTTGGCCGCCACACTAGCAATAGGACTTGGTCTACCAATTCCAAAGAACAGTATAGGGAGTTTTTTATTCCCAATTGTAGAAGGAAGGCCAATGAGAGAACAATTAAGATTTTTACATTTAAATACTGTGCAGCTTAGCAAATTGTTACAAGAGAATGTGCCACTGTATGAGAAAGGTAAGCCAATTAATAGTTTTCAACTTCTATTAGGACTTTATGCCTCCACTGAGCTAGGGTTTTCCTCGAGGTATTTTTGTGGTATGCGTTTGGTAATAGGACTTCTTTGTAGTCATCAATCTGATTATGCAGATTGTGTCCTGTTTTCTTAGAACCTGCTACCATTAGCAACACCCACAGATGCCATTATCTAAATCAAGTTCTTTAATAAAGGTATTCATTGAACAAATAGTTGCTAAGCTTCTATGAAGCATCAGAACTGTTCAGTCCAAAGGGCTCTGCTCTCGTGGAGTTTGTGTCCTAGAAAGGGGAGACAGAGGGAAAAAGGGCAGTAATAGTCTTCCAGATGGTGGTAAGAGCCTGAGGAAAAGAATGAAACTAAGGAAGGGGGTAGGGAGTGGAGTGGATCAGGTTTGTTGGGAAGGACCTGCCCTTTGAGCAGAGACTTGCAAATTGAGTGGGTGTCTGGGAGGGAGTGTTGCCGAGAAGACAGCGGGCACAGGTGCTGCAGTGGGATGTGCGTGCACACTCTACGAGAAAACGGGACCCGGAGTGGCTGGAGCAGGAGGAGGTGAGGTCGGAGGGATGTGGGGCCAGCACAAGGGCTTTTGGGCTCGTGGAGGAGCTTTCTGCTTTATTCTGAGGTAAATGGGGGGCAGCTGCAGCGTAGCAGGCAGAGCCTGAGATCCTAAAAGGCTGCCTCTGGTTGCTGTGTAGGCTTCTGCCTTGTGCTGAAGGAGGAGCTAGGAGGCTTCTGCAGGACTTGGCCCGAAGCATGAGGGTGGTGGTGATGGGGCTCTGGCTGGAATCCGAGCGGTGGCTGCCTCCTGGATGTGTGCTGAAGACAGCGCAAACAGGGTTTGTGGATGCACTGCATGCAAGAGGCACCGGGCTTGGCGGCAGGACTTTCAGCCTCAACAGCCGCGAGCGGAGTTGCTGAGGTGGGGAAGTTTGCAAGGCAAACTTGCTTGTGAGGTGGAGGTGGCGTCCTGGAGCCAAGTAAAGAATTTCAAGAAGAAGGGAGTGAATAAAATAAAAATGAGGAACTGAGCAGTGACCATTGGCTCTGGCAGTGTGAGGTTACTGGGGACTTTGCCGAGAGAGTTTGTGCTGTGGATTGGTTGAAAGCCTGACCGGAGAGGAGCGGCACTGGAGACAACAAAGCATGGACAGCTCTGAGGAGGACTGGGGTCAAGAGGCTTGTTTTGTCGTTATTTTTGGCCTGGCAGTTGTTGGAGGCTGTTCAGATGCTGAAGGAACAACCGAGGCGAGCAGAGAGCGTGCCCATCCCCAGGACTGTTTCCAGAGCACTTGCTGTGCCGCATGCAGGATGCCCGAGGCGGCCTGGTCGCACTGAGACTTGTTTGTGAACCTGGTGGAGGCTGCCACCCAGCTTTAGGCAGCACCTCATGTGCGCTGGCAGGTTTTCCTGCTGAAGTGGAGGGGTGCAGCCGAGGAGAGTCTGCTCTCCTTGCTTCTCTGGTGGAAGCTAAACCCTGCCAGGGGAGGCATCCCGGGAGCCGCCTCTAACGTGGCAGAGAGCACCTGCCCAAAAGCCCGTGGTCCTGGGGGCGACTCCGCGGGGTGGCCCGGGCGAGGGGCTTTGTTAGGGTGAAGCCTGGCCGCTGCACTTCAGCTAATACCAGAAACAGCTGTCGCTTCTTTGTTTTGTTTTGATTCCCCATGAATGACTTACTAGCTTGGTAGCCTTTGCATGTTTCTTGTTTTTGTTAACACATGTCCTAAAGACAACAGCAAGAAAAACAACCCAGAGGGTTGTTTGTTTATCTCAGAAATAGCAGGGAGAAATACAGAGCCGTGGTAGATAGTGGGAGGAAGCAAGTCAGTCCAAGGGCGTGCTTAGGCAGTCCCTGGGGCACTTAGGCCCAGGAGGCCCTTTGCCCGCGCTCTCAGCGGTTACACTTTTTGAAACAAAATGTGGCACCTTCCGGAGCCCCCGTCAAGGCCCCCAATACCTTGCAGGGGCTCCCGCTCTCATCTGCTCTCCCTGGGTTCAGGGGCAGTTTTTCTCACCTCAGGACCTTTTCACGCGCTGCTCCTTTTGACCAGAATGCTCGCCTCCAGGTCTTTGCCTGTTAATTCCTGGGCATCCTTTGCTTTTCAGCTTGAGTATTGGGCCTTCTTCCCCACCCCTCCGCCCCATTCCCAGGTCAAAAGTAACACCTACGTTGCCAGAGTGTCTCATTATGCCTCTGCTTTTCCTTCATCGCGTTTACCCCAGTTCACAGTTTCATTTGTGTACCTCTGTGAACCCTGCTGGATTACAAGTCCAAGCAAGTAGGAGCTGTCCTGTCTGCTCACCGCTGTATCCCTTGCACCTAGTGTAGCCCCTGGCATAGAGTCTTGCCCGGCAGGAATTTGTTTGAATGCGTGTGCAAGAATGCCCCCTGCCCCTGGTCCGCTCTGCCCATCCTGTCTCTCCCGGGGGGTTGGGGTGGAGGGTAGCATGGGGCACCCCCTGCCCGTCTCATGGGAGGTTGAGGGGTGGCAGGTAGCACGGGGCACCCCCTGCCCGTCTTGTGGGAGGTTGAGGGGTGGCAGGTAGCACGGGGCACCCCCGTGCACTGGCAAGTGCTGGTCCACAGGAGGCGCTGGCTCCCATCATGAGCAAGCAGGAGCCTCCCACGACAGGCCCAAGCGGGAAGAGGGGCCTGCCGGCCTCTGGGGAGTGGGCACGGAGCTGGAAAGCTGAGAAGCGTTTGTAGACTGCGTCTGCTAGGGGAGTGCTTTTCAGGGCTTCATGTTGCACATTGAAAGAAGAAAACTGTGAAAGAGAACAGAGAGATTGAGTAAGGAGCTGAGGACAGGTGAGGGACATAGAAAGGAAAGGCAGGTGAGGAGAGCAGGGGAGAGCCAGCACCAGGGGAGCGGGGGCGGACGAGTGAGCGTCGAAATGCACTAAAACCCACATTAACGGTTCTGCTGTCTGTGTCAACTCACTGGACCACTCCACGCGGGGTGCGTGGAGAGACGGGCTCCTGTCGCAGCCCCTGCTGTGAGGGGCGGGCAGGGCTTCAGGAGCAGCGGTGGGCGCCCCGGGGCCAGCAGGGTGATGTGCTCCGTAGGGGCACGGGGGCCACAGGGGCCACAGGCTGATGGAAGGACATGTGCCAGAGAGCTTTCAGAATAATTAAGAAAAATTAGACACAAAACCTTCAGGTCTTTTGCTCAGATGTTACTTTTTTGGAAAAGCCCCCCGCCGACCGCCCCAGATCCATGCAGCCTGCCCTTTCTGCGTTCCAGCGCACCGCCCTGCCCTGTTCTCCTCACAGCAGGACACTCCAGCTTCTGCTTCTTAGGTTTGTTTACTGCGCTTCTCCCTGACTAGAACAGGAGCTCCGTGAAGGCAGACCTCAGTGCATTTCGTGTCCTGCCGTGGGCTCAGTGCCCCGTGGGGCTGGCGGGTGGCAGGTGTGCGGGGAGGCTCTAGGTGGATGGATGAGCATTTTCAGCTCCTGCCATTTTAGCAGACGTTGCTGATCTCTCTGTTCCCCACCCACACAGCAGCCCTTAGTTCATCTTCATTAGCCATCGGCTCTTAAAAACGAAGGCTTTGCCACATGCTGTGAATAGCCGAGTGTTGAAATTATATATGTGTGTATCTGTGGTATGTATAAAACTTTTTTCTCTTTTTGTTAGATCCTGGATTTGAGCAGTTTAAGATGTCAGAAAGGTTGCATGGGAATTGGATCAAACTCTACCTGGAGGAAAGTTATTCAGAAGTGCTTTCCAACCTGGGCGCCAAGGTCCTCAGGCAGTACTTGGGTGCACTGGGGAGCCTGCATCTCTCGCTGAGCAGACAAGTGGCCCAGTTCGACGCCTACTCCATGGCAGTGGGGATGGTCGTGGTGTTGGAGGTAGGGCTCGGGTCAGGGCCCAGCTTAACCTGGACCTGCTCTGGTAACTCAGCCAGAGTAGGGGGTTTAAAGTTTGTGCAACGTCAGTACTGCTGAAAGCGGGGGAGCGTGGACTTCCCCGTTGGTTAAATGTTAAGCACCTTCTCCAAGGCAGCAACCTGGACATGTGGTTTCCCGTTCCAGGTTCTTGCCCTGCTTCTGCTCAGCATCCCCAGAGGGCTGTGCAGTACAGCCGAGCTGGAGGTCCCCCTGCTGTCTCCCCTGTTTTCTCTGCTGTTCTACTTGATGTTCCTGGCTCTTTCTGCCGTCCACGTTGTCGTGTGCACCTCGGCCGAGAGTTCATGCTACTTCTGCAGCGTGCCTTGGCTGATGGCAGGCGGGGTGATGATGCTGATTTCGCTGCTGCTCTGTGCAGTTGTTTCTGCTCTTACGAGGACGCCTGTCACTGGGAAGCTCCCCAGGAAGGTAAGGTGGTTCCTGAGAGTGCGGTTTTGTCTTTCTGTTGATTGAGCTGCGCTTCCGTCCTCCAGGCACCGGCTGGATGCCGCGTAGGCCTCAGGCCCAGCATTGCGCTGGATGCCAGAGTGTAGTCCCCAGTCACTGTGCGTTCTCAGAAGCACTTAGGACAGACCAGCCATTGTCCTGGCTTACAGATGTTTTAGTTGGAAAACAGGGTTTTTGTGAATTCAGTAAAGGTGCATGTGAAGAGCTGTGGGCCATAGGAACTGGCAGCTGCTGCATGGGGAGGTATGTGATTCAGGCCGTTTCGCAAATGAAGAGTTGCAGCTGCAAGCCAAGGGAGGTGCATTTCCAAGAGGAGAGAGCCAGCTCACTAAACTCGCCAGCAAGGCCACAAAGAGGCCTGCCCCCCTCACGTACCTCTCCCTGGGGTTCTGCCTGAATAGAGCGTAGCTCTCTTTTCTCTTTAAGAATGAAGCTTCCCAGTGAAATTCTTAGAATGCAGCTTTTACCTGGCTCTCAGCCTCTGAGAGCTTTGTTTCATTAGCTGCATGGTGGTGGCGGGGTGGCGAGGAAGAGGTAGATGGTCAGAGGATGGGCCCAGGGGCCTGGAGTGTGGGTTCCCATGCCCAGCGCGGCAGCTCGAAGACATGCTCGGCACCCCCACCTTCCCGCCACACAGAGGACGCGCCACGCTTTCCCCGTTTCTGTGTGCACAGTACCCACTGTGCGGTCTCCTTTATCAGGGATGCCTCGCCCCATTAGACTGGGCTTCCCCGGAGCAGGGCTTCTGTCTGAATTCATGTTTGGCCCTCCAGGGCCTAGCTAGGCTCACGATATCTATCTAGCTGCACACAATAAATATTTACCAGAAAAGAAAATGACAACATTGAGTTCTCTAACTCTAAAATGCTTTACCTAAGTGTATTTAAGGGATAGTACCGTGGTGCCAACTTTGTCATTTCAGTAGGATTAACCGTTTTCATGGAACTTTCTGGGAAATCCATGGAGAAGTTAGATGGCTGTCTGGATTGGGAGAATGTATCTGTTAGGATTCTTTGGTCGCAAGCACCTGGAACTGGCTGAGGCTCAGGCTCAGAACAGAGGTGGCTCAGCGCAGCTGACAGCGCCTCCTGGCGGCAGCGCCCCTGCCGGTATGACTTGGTTCCTGCCATTTTCAGTCTCTCGGTCACTCTGCTGAAGATTGGCGTCCCAGGGCGAGGACAGCTGACTGACCCCCCCTGGTCCTGACCGACAGCCCACCAGGTGGTATCCAGAGAGGAAGGGAAAGTTCCACCAGAGCAGGAGTGTGATGCTGTTTCCAGAAGCAGGGCCGCTGGGTGCTGGGCTCACGGGGAGCAAGTGTCTGTCACAGAGAACGGTTCTTGGCAAGCAGGTACCTGAAGCACATGCAGCAAGGCGTAAGTAATTTTCAGATCAGCACTTCCAGAATGCATTTTCCTTTTCGCAGATTTCGGCTCACTCAAGTTCAAGGTGGTCAGAGCTGGACCTTCTCATTTTGTCGGGGACCGTGGGCCACGTGCTGAGCTTGGGCGCCAGCAGCTTCATAGAGGAGGAGCACCAGACCTGGTACTTCCTCACCAGCACCCTGTGTCTGGCTCTGTGTCAGCAGCTCTACAGAAACTACTTCCTGGGCAGCGGCTCTCCGGAAGAAGGACTTGACGGCACTGCGCCCGTGCTGCCCTTCCAGGACCACGGGCCGGGCCGGCTGGCGTGTGACAGCATGCACCCAGCCCCCACTGCCCCCGCTGCCCCCGCTGCCCGGGAGACGCCCCGGGGCCCTGAGAAGTGGGTGGCGCTGGCGAGCCCGTGGGTGGCGCTCGCCTGCTGTCGCCTGCTGCGCTCGCTAAACCGGACAGGGGTGCAGTGGGCCCATCGGCCTGGCCTCGGGCACTGGCTCACCAGGTGAGAGCGCGCGCCACTGACCTCGAATTGGGACTCCCAGACCTGAGTGTTCGCGTGTACAGCTTTCTTTTTCTAGGTTTAGAATAGAAATCTACTTTTCTTGTTAAGAATAGAAATATTTGAAACTCCAAAAAATGGAAAATATGCCATAACCCACAAATTGATGCTGAGAAGTGAATTTCCTCTGAGGCTCGTGCACTGTGCCGAGTGACCATGACTGAGCACCTCCTGTGCCTTTTTAAGTGATGGTTGAGTAGCTTGTTCAGGACCACAGGCAGCCATGCCCGGGGCTGCCTTGACCCCTGCGCACTCATCCCCTTGTCTGCTCTGCGCTGTCTCTGCACCCAGGGCGTGCCCGTGACTCTCCCTGGGGGACTGGCAGGGGCTTCTCACTCCCTGCAGGTGGAGGGAGGTTCTACGGCAGAGGGTGAAAGAGCCATGGAGTCGAGTGATCCCCGTTGCCGCATAGGAGGTTTTCTCTTTTCTCCTCCCTGTCCCCGAAAGGCCAAGTCTTTAACCACCTTCTGAACATTATATGAGTGGCCAGAAAATCTAGTAGAAAGTGTAGCACGTAGGGATGGATGATCTCTGTGTAAGGACTGAAGTAATAGAAGGTTAGAACGGAAAGATCAAGATGTGACTACATTCTCAATTTTAATTAACTGATGATGAAAACTTAGAAAACTAAAGTAAAAGGGAGAAATATGTACAGAGAGTATGACTAACCTGGGTACACATTTGATTGCAGTGAACTTCTGTAAAAATTCTCAACGTGCCAGTCACAGGACATTACAGGGTGTTCACATGGAAAGATCAGGGGAAATGTTTACTCTTACTAGTCATTGGGGAACTTCAAAAAAAATTTTTTTTTAAGATTTACTTTATTATTTCATTTATTCCCCCCCTTGCCGCTTGCGCTCGCTCTCTGCTCTCTGTGTCCACTCACTGCACATTCTTCTGTGTCTGCTTGTCTTCTCTTTTCATCTTCTCTTTAGGAGGCACCGGGAACCGATCCTGGGACCTTCTGACATGGAAGAGAGGCGCTCAATCGCTTGAGCCACCCCAGCTCCCTGCTTTGTTGTGTTTGTCATTGTCTTTTTCCTCTGTGTTTTGTTGTTGCGTCATCTTGTTGCGCCAGCTCTCCACGCGGGCCAGCTCACCTTCACCAGGAGGCCCCGGGAATCGAACCCGGGACTCCCATGTGGTAGACGGGAGCCCAGCCGCTTGAGCCACATCTGCTTCCCAGAACTTCAAATTAAGTGAATAGCTAGATGTATTTTACATTTGTTAAGGTAGAAACACGAAGTAAATGAAAAGCTCCTCTCAGGGCACATGTGAGGGCGACTGGGTGGTGCGCTGGCTGTCCTTTGGGAAGATAATTTGTAAATAAACATCAAAGCTATATATACAGTTATTCCTCTGACCAAATAATTCTTGTGGGGAATTTGTCCTAAGGAAATAATTCAAAAGGGGAAAAAACTTGCTACGTGAAGTTGCCTATCGCATGTTGGCTCTATTTGCAAAACCTTGGTCCCTGCAGTGATACCGAGCGTGCGTCGGCACGTGCGGTGTGCCGCGTGTCTGCTGTGTCGGCTCGGCTCGTTTTTGCAGCAGCGCTGAAGACAGGACACGGGCTTTTGGAGATGAGGGAGCAGAGGGAGGCCTTAGACATCTGCCCGGCGGCGCACAGGCTGCGAGGCAGGCGTGTGTCCTGAGCGAGGGAGAACGCCAAAGCGCACGCAAGTCCTGTGAAGTGTGAGCCCCACAGTGGCCCCACTTTTAGGGCTTTGGGAAGTTGAAGCAGGACAGGGACTGGGTGCGACAGGGTTTGCCGTGCCGCTCCGGCCCCGCCTCCCCTGCTCCCGGGCGGGCCACGTGCTGCCCTGCAGGCCTCCTGCCAAGTAGGGGGCAGACCCCACTGCCCACTCCAGCGATGCCTCTCGCGCTCCTCTCAGACAGGATGTCTAGACGCGCCTTCTCCATTTTCTCAGCTCACGTTCTCTAGTTCTTTCTTGCTTGGTAGTGAAATACAGCAACACAGAAGAGTGTTACGTGTCCGTACAACTGAAAAAAGACGTAGTAAGTGAGCGCTCGTGACCACCGCCCAGCGAGGCGAGGACGGGCCAGCAGCACCGAGGCCCCGGGCAGAGTGGCCCTGATGACCGCCACCCCATCCCCAGCGCCCGCGGCCGGACTCGAGTGACGTCGTTCTTCTGCTTTTTTAAATTGTAGTTAAAGGTATACATGTTTAGCCACTTACAGTTTTTAAGTTAGTTCAGCAGCGTAAATTACGTTCACAATGTTGTACAACTAGCACCACTATTTCCAAAATTTTTCATCAACCCAAATAGAAACTCTGTGCCCATTAAGCAGTAACTCCCCATCCCCCTTGCCTCAGTCCTTGGTAACTGCTAATCTGCATTCTGTCTCTGAGGTTTCCTATTCTAGATTTTCACATAAGTGGGATCAAACAGCACTTGTCCTTCTGTGTCTATCTTCTTTCACTGCGCGTAGTGTTTTCAAAGTTCAACCATGTTGTAGCACGGATCAGAATTCAGTTCTTCTCCTGGCTGAATGCTTTTCCGTTGTGTGGTTGAACAGTATTTATCTTACCCATTCACCTGGGGGACACTTGGGTTGTTTCCGCCTTTTGGCTCTTGTGAATAGTGCAGCTATGAATATCGTCATACATATCTCTGTGTCCCTGTTTTCAGTTCTTTTGCATATATGCCTAGGAATTGCTGGGTCATGTGGTAATTCATTGTTTACCTTTTTTTGAGGAATTGCCAAACTGTCTTCCACAGCAGCTGCACCATTTTATATTCCCACCAGCAATGAAAGAGGGTTCCAATTTCTCCACATCCTCATTAACACTTATTTTCTACTTTTTAAAATTCTAGTCATCCTAGTGGGTGAGAGGTAGTATTGTTTGTGGTTTTGATTTGCATTTCTCTGACGGCTAATGATGTTAAGCATCTTTTCATGTACTTATTGGCCATTTGTTTATCTTCCATGGAGAAATGTCTATTCAGATATTTGTTTTGTTTTTTATTTTGAGTTTTAAGAGTTCTTTCTATATTCTAGGTACAAGTTCCTTATTTAGATATATGATTTTCACAATTTTTCCCCATTCTGTGGATTGTCTTTTCACTTTCTTAATAATGACCTTGGAAGCACAGAAACACAAGTCCAGTTTATTTTTCTTTTGTTGTCTGTGTTTTTGATGTATTTAAGAAACCTTTACCAAGTCCAAAATCATGAAGATTTATACTGTGTTTCCTAGGAGGTTTATAGTTTCAGCTCTTAAATTTAGGCCTTTGATCCATTTTTAGTTAACTTTTGTATATGGGGTGTGGTGAGGGTCGTGGTTTTACAAGCAGGTGTGCGTTTGTCACAGCACCACCTACTGAAGAGACTCTTCTTTCCCCTCTTGGCACCCTTGTCAAAAATCAGCCGACCATATATGCGAGGGTTTATTTCTGAACTCTCAATTCTATTCTTTTCATCTGCATGTCTGTCCTATGCCAATGCCACACTATTTTGATTACTGTAGCTTTTTTGGTAAGTTTTGAAGCAGAGAAATGTGAGTCCTGCAACTTTGTTCTTCTTTAGCTCGCAAGATTGTTTTAGTTATTCTGGGTCCTTTGAAATTCTATATGAACTTTAGGATGGGTTTTTTCATTTGTGCAATAAATGCCATTGGGATTTGGGATTGTGTTGAATCTGCATATTGCTTTGGTAGTATTGCTATCTTAACGTACTCTGTCTCCTGGTGCATGAACACGAGACGTCTTTCCATCTGTTTAGGTCATCTTTAATTTCTTTCAGCAATGCTTTGTAGTTTTCAGTGTACAAGTCATGCACTTCCTTGGTTAAATTTATTCCTAAGTATTTTATTCTTTTTGATGCTATTATAAATGGCATTTTTTTCTTAATTTCCTTTTTGGATTGTTTATTGGTGGTGTATAGAAATAAAACTCGTTTTGGTGTGTTGATTTTGTATCCTGTCACTTTGCTGAAATCGATTATTAGCTCCAACAATTGTTACGGCTTCGTCAGGGTTCTCTACATATAGCATCATGTCGTCTGCAAATAGAGATGGTTTTATGTCTTGTTTTCCAATTTGGATGCCTTTTATTTCTTTTTCTTGCGAATTTGCTCTGACCAGAAATTCCAGTACAACATTGACTAGAAGTGGTGAAAGCAAGCATCCTTATCTTGTCCCTGACCAAGAAATGGTGCTGGGTTTTGCCAGTTGCTTTTTCTGTATTAATAATTGAGACGATCATGTGGTTCTTTTCATTTATTCTATTCATATAGTGTATTACACTGATTTTCATATATTGAACCACTCTTGCATTCCTAGGATAAATTCCATTTGATCATGGTTTATAATCCTTAATGTGCTGCTGAAATCTCTTGACTAGTATTTTGTTGAGGATTTTTGCATCTATATTCATAAGGGTTATTGTTCTGTAGTTTTCTTTTTTTTTTTTTTTTTTTTTTAAAGATTTTATTTTATTTATTCATTTATTCCGCCCCCCCCGCTGCCTGCGCTCGCTGGGTCAGCCAACCACGCCGTGCGGGCGGGCCTGCCCTCACCAGGAGGCACCGGGAACCGAACCCGGGGCCTCCCATATGGTAAACGGGAGCCCTACTAATTGAGCCACAGCTGCTTCCCTGTAGTTTTCTTATAGTATCTTAGTCTGACTTTGGTGTCAGGGTAACATTGGCCTCATAGAACAAATTAGAATGTGTTCCTGCCTCTTCAAATTTTTTGAAACATTTGAGAAGGGTTGTTGTTAGTTCTTTAAATTGTTGATAGAATTCACCAGTGAAGTGATCTTTATTGGGAGGTTTTTGATTACTGATTTTATATCCTTACTTGTTATAGGTCTATTCGGATTCTCTGCTTTTCCTTGAATCATTTTTGGTAGTTCTCATGCTTCTAGGAATTTATCTGTTTCATCTAGGTTATCCAATTTGTTGATACACAGTTTTTTATAATATTCTCTTACAGTCTTTTATTTCTATCATTTGTAATGTCTCCTCTTTCATTTTTTTTTTTCCCTCTTTCATTTCTGATTTTAGCAAAGTGAGTCTTTTTTTTTTCTTAGTCTAAAGGTTTTTAAATTTGTTGATCTTTTCAAAGAACCAATTTTTGGTTTTATTGATTTTTCTCTGTTGTTTTTCTATTCTCTATTTCATTTATTGCCACTAATCCTTACTAATTCCTTCCTTCTGCTAGTTTTGGGTTTAATTTGTTCTTATTCTAGCATCTTAAGATGTACAGTTAGATTACTGATTTGAGATTTTCCTTCTTGTTTAATATAGACATTTGCAGCTATAAATTTCCCTCTGAACACTGCTTTCACTGCATCCTATAAGTTTTGGTAGATGTGTTTTTGTTTTCATTCATCTCAAGATATTTTATAATTTCCCCTGTGATTTCTTCTTTGACCCATTGGTTGTCTAAGGATGTATTGTTTAATTTCCACATATTTGTGAGTTTTCCAGTTTTCCCTCTGTTATTGACTTCTACTTTCATTCCATTGTGATCAGAAAAGATACTTTAATGATTTTAATCTTTTACGCTTACTAAGACTTAATTGTAGCCAATGTATGGTCTACCCTGGAGAATGTTCCTAATGTACTTTGAGAAGAACGTGTATTCTGCTGCTGTTAGGTGAAGTGTGCTATGTATGTCTGTTAGGTCGAATTGGTTTATAGTGTTAAGTCTCTATCTCCTTATTTATCTTCTGTCTGGTTTTTCCTTTCCATTATTGAAAATGGGATATTGAAGTCTCCAACTATTATTGTAGAACTGTCTATTTATCCCTTCAAATATATTCAATTCTTGCTTCATATATTTTGGGGCTTTGTTTTTTAGGTTTGTATTTATTTATATTGATATACTTCTTGATGGATTGAACCTTTTATCAGTATATAATGTCCTTCATTGTCTTTTGTAAGGTTTTTTTACTTAAAGTCTATTTTGTTTGGCAATAACATAGCAACCTCAGCCCTCTTTTGGTTCACTATTTGCATGGAATATCTTTTTCCATCTTTTTACTTTCAACCTTTTTGTGTCTTTGTATGTAAAGTGAGTATCTTGTAGACAACATATAGATGGATCATGTTTTTATCAGTTTTGCCAATATGTGCCTTTTAATTGGAGAGTTTAGCCCATTTACATTTAAAGTAAGTATTGATAAGAAAGAACTTACTTATGCCATTTAGTAATTGTTTTCTGTATATTTTTTGTTCAAGTTCTCCATTATTGCCTGTTTTTGTGTTTAGTTGATTTTTTTTTTAGATTACAACTTTGATTCCCTTCTTCTTTCCTTTTCTGAATATTTTTTAGTTATTAGTGATTACCTTGAGGATTACAAATAACCTCTTAAACTAATAACAACCTAGTTTGAAAAATACCAACTTCATTTCAATGATATACAATCACTCTGCTCCTATATTGCTCCTATGCAACCCCCTTTATATTGTTATAGTCAAAGATAATATTTTTATATATTGTGTGCCCATTAACATAGTCTTATAATTATTGATTTTATGCATTTATTTTTACATCCTATAGGGGAAAAATAGAGGAAGTAGATACCAAAATTATAATAATAATAGCTTTTATATTTACCCATATTTTACCCATGGGTACAGGGCAGGTCTATTAATAACAAACCTCCTTAGCTTTCGTTTATCTGGGAATGTCTTAGTTTCTCCTTCATTCTTGAAGGACAGTTTTGGGAGATACAGGATCCTTGGTTGGCAGTTTTTTTCCTTTTAGCAATCTGAACATGTTATCTTACTTCTGGCTTCCACCGTTTCTGATGAGAAATCTTATTGAAGATCCCTTGAACGTGATGAGTCACTTGTCTCTTGCTGCTTTAAGAGTCTTCTTTGTCTTTGTCTTTCAGCAATTTGACAATAATGTGTCTCGGTGTCGATCTCTTTGAGTTTATGCTGCTTGGAGTTTGTTGAGATTCTTGGCGTATAGATTCATGTCTTCTATCCAGTTTCGGGAAGAATTTAGCCATTATGTCTTAAAATATTTTTTCTGCACATTTTTCACTCTCTTATTCTTTGGGACTCCCGTGGAATGGGAGTTGGCCTGCTTGATGGTGTCCCTCAGGCTTTGTTCCTTTTTTTTTTTTTCCATTCTTTTTCTTTCTGCTCCTCAAACTGGATAATTTCAGTTGTCCTATTTTCAGCTTTGTTGATTCTTCTTCCTGCTCAGATCTGCTCTTGAACCCATATAGTGAATTTTCCATTTCAGTTATTTTACTATTCAGCTACAAAATTTCTATCTGATTCCTTTTTATGATTTCTATCTCATTATTGAAATCTCATTTTGTTCATAGCATTTTCCTGATTTCCTTTAGTTTTTTGACCATGGTTTCCTTCAGCTCTCTGAGCACATTTAAGACGGTTGATTTAAAATCTTTGTCTAGTAAGTTTAATGTCTGGGATTCCTCAGGGGTAGTTTCTGTCAGATTTTTTACCCCTTGAATGGGCCATACTTTCCTGTTCCTTTTTATGCTTTGTAGTTTGTTGTTGTTATTGTTGAAAACTGGACATTATAATACGATAAAATGGTAATTGAAAATTAGATTATCTCCCTTCCTTAGGGTTCGACTGTCAAAGATTTAGTTTTGTTCAGCAGTATTTTGATAGAAATTCCCTTGAATGCCAAGAGTTTTAAAGAGAAACAAAAACCACTTTTCCCAGTCTTTGTGGATTAGCTCCATGCTGGGGACTACTTTAGCATGAGCCTGGAGCTCAGCCAGCAGTGAAAGCTTAGGGTCTTCTCGGGTCTTTTCTAAGTGTGTGTCCTGCCCTGGACATGCACATAGTTCTCTAAATTCTCAGTATACATGGGTGCTTTTGAATGTCCTCATTTCCCAAAGAAACTCTCCAACCTTTCCTCCCAGACTTTAGTCAGTCTGCTGTATCTCTCCACCACAATTGTTTGCTCCTCACAGCTGTGGGTTTTTCATTTGCCTTACACGTGTTTTCAAACAGTGCCTGCAAAGTTAGGTGAAAGAGACTAGCGCCTTGTGTCAACCCTTCAGTTAGCCCCCAAGTAGGTTAGCACAGAAAAACAAAGTAGTTTTTAAATAAAATGTGCCAGGGAACAGATTCCACTCTGGGAGCATAGCTTGCTGTCACAGGAACATCTCTGAGCTTCCCCTTCCATTTTAAAGTTGCCTTTTTCTTGACTCAGCATTCACTTGGGTGCAGTCAACCTTTGACTGTTTTCCAGGGTTCCGACAAACTTGCTCCTGACAGTTTCTACTTGTTTTTCAAATGTTTCTTGGGGGGGACAGGAGTTTAGAGCTCCTACTCTGTCGTTTGGCTAATGTCACACTCCTTTGCTTATTTTAAAAGTAGTTTTCCACTTATTATATATACCTTGGGAAAATATTTATTCAACCATTCAACAACAGAAGGGAACCCTGCCTTCCCCGAGCTCGCACCTCAGTGCTGTGGCAGCATGGTGGGTGGGCGGGGAGGACTGTAGTGGAGAAGGTCCTGGCTCTGCCCTGAATTAGCTGGTGGTCTTGGGCCACCTCCTCATGCGGGGATGGGTGAGAGCAGGCACCATGCAAGGTGGGGGCTGGCTGAGCTCTCCTCCCTGAGTGAGTGGAGGACACGTGGTGTCTTCGCTGTGGGTGGGGGGAGGGCAGGTGGCCGTTAGACGGGGAAGCATGGGGTATCGGCGCTGTCACCCAGAACCTTGTTTCTCTGTGATTTGGCCTAGGAAATGGACAGTTGCTTCCCAGCCAGTCCAGAGCCAGTGATGGGAAATCCTGTTTGTGAATTGAAAATGCTGTTTTTTATTTGTTTCATTAAGAACGTTTTCTTGAATTTAAATAATCAGTAATTTTCTTTCCTTTTTTTTTCCTTTTCAGGAAAATTGGCTGTTTTTAATACAGTTCTTAGAAAGCCTCTTGATGTAGATTTATGACATCACTAGTTATATTTGTAGTAATTTGGGCCATTTTCCATTTAATTTCAGCTCTGATCATAAAGCGGAACTCTCTGTCCTGGCTGCCTTTTCCCTCATCATGATTTTTATTCTGGTTCAGAGGAGATGCTCTCCCATATTGAAAGTTGCCGTGGCCCTTGGACTGGTGGGCGTCTACTGCTACCGGGCTGCCATTGGAAACGTGCTCTTCCCATGGCAACAAGACAACAAAGCCATCTCCAAGTAAGTGCACTGGCAGACGTGTGGTTCTATCACTTTTATGCTTTAATGCTTTTAGTACCAAAAAGTGGCATGCCAATCTTTACAGCATCGACGTTTGGTTTTTGTGAATTGTGATTTCATCAGCAGTTACTACAGCCTAACTGAAGAAAGCCTTGGTTAGTCGACTTTATTAGCACTTTTTTTTTTTTAAGGAGAGATCAATAAATGGGAAGCAAGGTCATTGAAATATATTTTGAAAATTAAAAACAGATAAAACCCCAGGGTATGTTATAGAACAGACTACGCGGCTCTGGATTGGTTTCTAAATTAACTGCAACATTTAATTGCCAGAATTCGGCTTTACTTAATCAAGATGTAACTAGAGTCATGAGGATAGTGCTCATGACTGAAATGTTCCTTGTGGTTGGGAAACGAAGTATGCTAGAAAACTGAGTTCTCCAGATAGTTGACAGTAGCTTCTGTAAGGGGTCAGGGGCAACCACTGATTGAGCGCCTGAGCCCTGAAGGCTCGCTGGGAGCCTCTTGGGCGGGAGGCCGGTCGGAGGCCGTCACGCTAGCCGGAGCAGAGACAGCCCCACGCCCCTGTCTCTCGGAGCGGCAGCTCGCTCTGCGTGTGGTGGGGCGGTAGGACAGGCCCCCTCCACTCTTGAGGGGGATCGACTAAAGCCGGCCATGCATCCCTTTTCAGAGTTTGTCTCAAGGATAGACTCAGAGGCGGACATGTAACCTGACGTGGACGTAAAGGGTGATTGCTGAGGCATCTGTTTACAGATGCAAGAAGTAACAGAATGAGGTCATTTGTCCAACAGTCGTGGAATGATTATCTGAATTGTGTTTAAGCTACACAGTGGCCTCTTAGAGCCATTAAATAGTATGTTTTCATCAGTCATAAAGATGTGTGGAAGAATCCATGTAAAACTACAGTGTCTTCCCGGATTGGGAAGTGTGTATGTTTTTCATCTCCAGGCAGGCCGTGGCCTTCCTACTCCTGGCTGCGTCTTACAGGTGCCTGTGGGACGCAGCACATGTCGTCTGTTCTAAGTGGGCCTCCCACGCCAGGGCACAGTCCTGTGCGGGATGCAGAGGGCACGTCTAGATGTGGGGAAGCAGCAGGCACTGCTGGCTCTGGGCATGGGGCGCGGGGCCTGGCAGGGTAGGGCAGTGGCCAGGCTGTCCCCTGGGGCAGAGAGGGAGTGAGTGCTGACCCTCTGCACAGTCTTTTTTTTTTTTTAAAGGAATATTTTCCACCACACTTTTTTTTTTTTTTTTTTTTTTTTGTACATTTAATAATTGAAAATATAAACAATTAAAAACTAAAAAGTAAACACAGATGAATAAATATATACATTTCTCAATTAAATGTAATGTATACATATAAAATTTCTTTTTGAATCAAACAATATATTACACAACATATTTGGTTCATAGTAACGCATTTATACAGTATTTGTCCTTTTGCGTCTGGCTTGCTTCACTCAACACAATGTCCTCCAGTCCAACACACTTTTGATGCCATTACTTTGCTTTTTTTGTTTGTTTGTTTTTTGCTTTTTTAAATTTATTTTATTACCCCCACCACACCACTTGTGCTCACTATCTGCTCTCTGTGTCCACTTGCTGCGTGTTCTGTGTCTGCTTGTCTTCTCTTCTCATCTTCTCTTTAGGAGGCACCGGGAACCGATCCCGGGAACTCCCGACGTGGGAGAGAGGCGCTCAATTGCTTGAACCACCCCAGCTCCCTGGTTTGTTGTGTCTCTCTCTCTTGTGTCTCTTTTTTGTTGTGTCATCTTGTTGCGCCAGCTCTCTGTGCTGGCCAGCTTGCTTTCACCAGGAGGCCCTGGAAACCGAACCCGGGATTCTCCATATGGTAGACAGTGGCCAAATCGCTTGAGCCACATCTGCTTCCCGTCTCTGCACAAACTTGGAAACTGTTGGCTTTGGAGTCTGAGACTGGGCACACATCAACGCTGGATGAACATGGGGCTGCCAAGTCAGATCTGAGAATAAATTCTTCCTTTCCAGTCACATCTCCATGCCTCGTGTACACTTCACTCATTTCTAAACTCTGGCCATCTCCCCCTGCCTTGCATGCTCACAGGAGCTTGCACCTTGTTGGGGCCCAAAAAACAGTCAGTGTGGCCTTTCAGTGCTGCTGGTTTGTGATCTTCTTTAAGACGCCCCCACCGTGCTGCCCAGCTGGTTCTGGATATCTCGGTGACAGCCTTCTCTCCTTTCAGGCCCCCCAGGCTCTGTGTCCAGGTGGCAGTCTAAACCCTTCTTGTTCTAACTCCTGGCTTCCCTCTGTGCTCAGAAGCCCACGCCTGGCCACAGTGGGAGGTTCATGGGCATCTGGGTTTGACGAGCGGGGCCTTCCTGTTCGCGTCCCCCAGCCTCAGTACATCCCGCTCTCAATGCAGAACGCAGCCCCTTTTCTCCTGAACGTTTCCGATTTCTCCTGCCTTTGCCGCTGTCTGCTCCTCTGACCCTGCATGAGGTCGTTAGCTCTCCGTTTAGCACACATTTAGCCTCATGGAGCAGACGGTCCGACTCCTGTTGGGTCCTCCACTGGGGTCGGATTCGCATCTCCTGCGCCAGTAGGCAGTGGTGCGATGTACTCAAAGAAAACTTTTGCAGTTACACTGATCATACTAAAAAAAAAAAGGAATAAAAAAAATGCATAAACCTTTCTGAGAAAATGTAGTATGGGAAAATTCAGTTTTTCAAAAACAGATTTATTATGGTGATTATTTCCTTTAAAAATTTATTTACTTAGTATTACTTTAAATAACTAGCTTTTCTAGAGTTTAAAATTTTATTTAAAATACTATGTTTTAAGAATAGATGGGGAAGCAGATGTGGCTCAAGTGATTGAGCTTCTGACTACCATATGGGAAGACCTGGGTTTGATCCCCAGGGCCTCCTGGTAAAGGCGTGCCAGGTGTGTGCAGTGAGCCAGGCCTGTGCGGGGAGCAATGAAGCAAGATGATGACACAGCAAAAAAGAGGGACAGGGGAGAGTCAAGGCAAGTTGCAACAGAAACCAGGAACTGAGGTGGCACAAGCAATAGGACACCTCTCTCCCACACTGGAGGTCCCCAGGATCTGATCCCGGTGAAGCCTAGAGGAGGAAAACGAGAAGAGAAGGCAAAAAAAAAAAAAAACCAGATGCAGAGCACTGAAATGGTTAACTCATAATAGTACTTAATACTTTTTGAATATTTACTGTATACCAAACACTTTATGTGCATTCTCTCTTTCAATTCCCAGGATAACCTTGTAGGGTATCGGTACCATTTTCTCTTCATTTTCCAAAGAAGGAAGCTGAGCGTCAGAGGTTTTAATTAACTTGCCCCAAGCTGCAGAGCTCACCCTGCACGTACATATGTGTAAATATACGAGTGCCTGCTGTTATTATGAACAGGATTTCTCAAGTCAGCTCTTGGAAACTGTGTCCCAAGAGGGCAGGGCAGCCCACGGCTGATGTGAGGCAGACGGGCCTCGTTCCCAGTGACCTGGAAGGCAGTGGGGCTCTGGGCTGGTTCAGCTAGCAGCTCCTCTGGTACCTTTACATGCTTCTGAAGTAGACGTGGTGTTCGTGGAAAATACGTGTTTGAATTTTTCTAGCTGGTGCTGACGATGTCACTTGTTTTGCATTTTTTAGGGGTATTATTGAAGCTCGTTTTGTTTATGTCTCTGTCTTTGGCATTCTGTTCACGGGCACCAAAGACTTACTTACATCTCAAGTCATTGCGAGAGACTTCAGAGCCAAGCCTGTCGGCCTGTGGGAGCTGTACAGTGGATTGGTTCTCCTGGCGGCCTTGTTGCTTCGACCACATAACCTTCCCGTGCTGGTGTTCAGCCTCTTGATCCAGACGCTAATGGCGAGGTTCATCTGGAAGCCCCTCAGACATGACGCCGCCGAGATTACTGTCATGCATTATTGGTTCGGTCAAGCATTCTTCTATTTTCAGGTACATTTTCATTACCATCTTGGGTAGAAGACTGTTATCTTTATATGTTGTTTATTTCTAGTGTTTCTTTGAGAAAATTTTTACCATACATTGGAAAATTAGTGTTTGTTCTGTGAGAGAGCTGTCAATCAGTAGGGCATGGTGAATTATGCTTAAAATGCGTGTATTTTGCAAAATGAAGTACAGTTAGTTAGTTAAGGCAGACGTTTAAGTTTGGATGCCTTAGTGCTTGAGCCAGCACGCTGACTGCTCTCCTGGGTTAGGTGTGAATCTATTGAAAGCAGTTAAGGAAGCACATCATGTTCTTTGGTTGCTTCACTGAATGAATAAAGCAATTGTGCTCGTCGTGGCCCTTTGCCCCGGGTGTCGGGGTGGCCGGCACTGCACCGCCAGGTGTCCGCCCCTCTCCCTGCTGTTAGGTTGTAATGTGTGTTCTCTCCAGTGTTTAAAGACCTGTCAGAGGCAAGCCCAGGCCACCTCTGAGCTAGACCTCCTGCCTAGAGACCCGCCCACCTGGACAGGGAGACGCCAGGTTCCACCTCAGCCTCCCAGCACCTCCACCTGCATCCGGTGGTCCCTGCTTGGCTGTGGTCACTGCGGGCCGCTTTGGGCACAGTGTAAGGCACGTTTGCGAGGGTGTTCCCCCCCAGCTCTGGCGTTCGCCGGTTGGGTGATGTTGAGTGACAGTGGACAAGCTGCCTAATGCCGGTGGGTTGTGTTTCCTTGTCTTCAGAGCAAAGGCACCTGTGTCTTCTCTTTGTGGCAATGGCTCTCCCCTCTTTCTCACCTCTGGTCCTGGCAGGTCAGTGGGCTGCTTGGCCATCGGCCCCTCCCTGCTTCTCTCTCTGTTCTACTTCCTCGCTCTGGGAGGCCTTCCCAGCCTCACCCACCCACAGTTGCACAGCTTTTCCCTGTCTATTCCTTTGACCTTGAGGCCAACTTAGATAAATGCAGCCATAAAAGGGGGAGGGGTTTTGGCAAAGCTATGGAGTCCGCACAGTCTCGGCATGATATGGGCAGAAGCAAGGCCGGCTCTTGGCCCCAGCCCTCCCCAGCTCCTCGCTGGTCCCTCTGGGTCCTTCATCTTTGCTTTCCTCTCACTCCAGGACATAGTTCTCCCCACCCTGGGGCTGCCCCCTCACTTTCTGCCTTCTTGTGCATCCTATTTGTAGAGGGCCCTGGCACTGGTGCCCAGATGGTGGGGCCTCTGAAATGGGGTTGTGCGCCCAGCAGGGGCTTGCTCTCGTTAGGGTCTGGGGCAAAGAGCTTGTCCCTGGCCCCTCTGTTGCCTTTGAGGTGGACCACACCTCCTCTGCTCTGAGCCAGAAACGGGCAGTGTGCTTTGTACCCCTTTCATGAGTGATGCCCAGAGGCGCTCGGTGAGCACGGCAGATGGCTGGGAACAGACCGCACGCCAGCCACATTCACTGACCACGCTGGGGTCTAGCCAGGAACCCAGGGGTGTGCTCCCAGCATCTGCCTCCAGACCGCCAAGTGGCACCCCGTGGGGTTTCGGCTCTTCACTTGTCTCCATGGTGTCTGGCATCTGTGTTCCAAAGGCCATAGCACACACCTGTCAGTAGAAATTACCGAGAAGGTCATAAGACTTGCAGATATGGGGAAGTGCAGAGGGTAACGCAGGAGCCACGTCATCCCCGGGAAGCGTCGGGTCCATGCTCAGGGCAGCGCAAACACAAAAGAGAGTGAGAGAGGGCGAGAGGGCAGGTCTGGACCCTCCTGTCCCGTCAGCCGTGCTTGCTTGTTCGGATTGGCAGCTGTCATAGCAACTGTGTGAAGACTGTGGGATATTTGGCCCTTTATTGCTTTCCTATTTATTGGGTACAAAAATACTTATTTCAGAAATCTCCAAGTGATTTGTGTCAGTCTCCGTTTCCACTGTCTTTATCTGGAAGTTACGTTGTGCAGCCTGACCCCACCAGTCACTGCCTGCTTGCAAAGTCTGCCGAGAGCATGGTCCATGCCCTACCCAAGTACCAGTGACTTCCTGGAATGGGAAGGCTGATGCCACAGAATAGTGTCGTGCCCCCTCCCTCGTGAGTGCAGAACAGGTCCTGCCAGAGAGGAGACACGCAAGGCCACAGCACCAAGCGGGCTTGCTTTCCCTGGGCATGCACAGCCGTGCTCACAGCACGGGGCTCCGCCAGGTGTGGCCCTGTCACTGAGCCTTCCACCTGGCAGGGATCCCAGGTAGGCAAGAAAGAGGAGTTGGACCAAGACGTGAAGCCGTGGCTTGTGGGCAGCCTGGCCTGGGGCTTGGGCTTCGGTGCCAGGAAAATCTGACGGAGTTGCAGCCACACTGTGGGGTTGCCCTCTCTCCAGTGCAGCCAGCTCCTGCATCAAGCTGGCCCTGTCCATCGGGGTGTGAAATCCAGGGATGGTGCCCGGCATGGCCAGAGCGCCTGTTTGAGGACAGTGAGCCCAAGAGCGAGCAGCCCTCGTTCCCTTGGCAGGTGCCGTCCAGATGGACAGATCCCACAGCAGCTGAGAGGGCGGGAAGCAAACTGAGCAGACACGAGCAGAGCAGGGCCGGCCCCCATCTGTCCTGCCTCCTCTCTCTCCTTCCCCTCATTAAGAAAAGCCTGCGTGCTCGCGGCCCCTCCTTGGCCCAGCGACCCTCCAGGGAGGGGCCGTGCTAGGGCTGGGATGCGGGGTCCCAGGCTTGTGTCCTGGCCGGCCCCGCCCTGCTGCCCTGTGGCTGCAAGCAGCTCTCTGGAGCTCTCCGCCTTAGCTTCCCCACCTGTGAAGTGAGGACTGTGGAGAGGACTAAATCACTGCAGGCAAAGCCTCAGAGCACGCCCTTCACACGATGTGGCTGCTGGGGCCTCAGCTGGGGCGGTCTCTGCTTTGGCGAGGTCACCAGCGGCTCCCTGAGGGCCGTGGCATTCCGAGCTGGGTGCTCCCTCCCACTTCGTCCCCCTCCCTCTCCCTCCCTCACCCTGCCTCCCCCTGCCTCCGCCCTTGCTTTGTCTCAGCGACTCCGGTGTCTCCTGCTTCTGCTCTGCTACTAGGGCTCCCGCGAAAGGACTCAGCTCATCAGGCAGCACCGTGTGGCTGAGCGCGGAGGGCACGTGGTGGAAGTTCCTGGAAAGATGACGGCTCACAGTGGGAGCACGTTGCTTCCCTGAGATGTTTGGGAGGCAGGTGCGTGTGGCACGGTGACTGCCTGGACGTGCGGCTGCAGGGGCCACTCACAGGCTCTTTGGATGACGCCCCAACCAAAGGGGGAGGACCCAGGGCCGAGGGCTGGTGCTCATGCTGGGCCGTCGGGCTGGAGCTGGAGCCTGGTTCTGCAGAGGGGCCTCAGCTGGGCCTGGATGGAGAGTCAGAACCCGCTCAGTCAGTCTAAATGTGGACAGGCCGTGGCATCGGGATCAGCGGGACGGGCCAGTGCTTTCCAGCGAGCAGGCTGCCCTCTGCTCGCAGCTGAGAGCCAAGCGCCTGCCAGGCTCAGTGTCTTCCCCCAGGGCCAAACACCGCCATGCCCTTACAGAGGGGACATTGGCGTGCTTGTCTTGAGGAAAGTAGTCAGGTCTGCGGAAAGCTTGAAATTTGCCCCAACTCCATGTACCAAGCATGCCAACGAAGGCAGCAGGAAGGGCGAGGGGAGGCACGCTCGGGAGCAGAACTGCCGCCCCTGCCCCTGCGTCGGCGGGCGGGCTCACGCTGCGGGCGCTTAGGCTCTCCTGCCCTGGCCCTGTGAGTGCAGCCAGCGGGCAGAGGGTCCAGGCCAGCCGGAGCGTAGTGCGCACAGGGCAGAGCTCGGCCAGGCGCTCCCGGAGCCTCGCCCTGACCTCTGGCTGCCGCGAGGAGGACAGGGCTGAATTTCCTGTGTTGCAGGGTAACTCCAACAGCATCGCCACCGTGGACGTCTCAGCCGGCTTCATCGGCCTGGACAGCTACGCGGAAGTCCCGGCCATTCTCCTGACGGCATTTGCAGCGTACGCAGGCCCCATCCTCTGGGCCGGTCACCTAGTGAACTACCTCAGTTCAGAAGCAAGCAGGTAACAAAAATCCTTTTCCAGATACAGCTTGTCTGAATTCCAAGGGTGCACAGGGCATTTTTCTCATTTCCCTTTCGTAGAGCAGGAAGGAGCGGCCTGAAGCGCAGAGGTCAAAGGGCAGTGCTGGATGCCCGCAGGGCCAGGCCAGGTCTCACCAGCCGCCCAGTCGGCCACGGCAACAGGGCTTCTTGAGGCAAAGGAGGGAAGATTCATTCTCTTGCCAGCCTAGGCTTTTCTGCTTTTTCTGACCAGGCAGGCAAGGAAATGGTTCTTTGCCTTTGGGGCTTTTGCCCCCAGAAGCCCTAGAAAGTGGGGGGACCCCTGGAGAGCCGGGTGGAGGCTGCTGGGGGAAGGCCCCTTCTGGTGGCCCAGGCACGTCCCTGGAGTAGCCGCTGCTCTGTCCTCGAGGGGTCAGGCACTTGGGGGGTTCAGTGTCACACTGGTGGCCCTCACCCTTCCCCAGCAGTCGCTCCTGCAGGATCCACACTGCACTGCCAGCCCGAGCCCCTGTCTCCCCTCCTCTGTCCTGCTTTCACCTCTGCACGTTCCGCGCTTTGACTCGTCTGCGCTTGTGCTTCGCACCTGTGACGTGGGGGCGGCACTTGGGAGGTGCAGGAGCCGGGCAGATCCAGAGGCCCCCCTGAATCTGCCAAGGCTCTCCCGGAGCTTCTGCCCTCACCACTGCCCTGCTGCAGCCTGCCGCAGGCGAGTGCCCCCAGCAGCACCTTCGTGCTTGTCAGTGAACTCAGTCACACACCAGTAGGTACAGCGTCCTTTTCAGAACCTGTGTCTTTAGCCAGGCCTAGGAGGCCCAAACTCGTGCACGCTCTGGGTGGGCAGCGGGAGCCACAGCGTGTCCGTGGCAGTTAGGAAACCAGGAGCCATGGGACGCGGCAGCGAGGGGCCATGAGCCAGGAAGGCACTTCTCACCCTGCCCCATCCTCCTCGCCTCCCAGATCCCCACAGGGCTCTCCACCCCCTTGGCTCCCAGCCCATCCCCCCAGGAAGGCCGGCTTCCTGGTTGCGCTCAGGGCCCTGGTGGGAGTGGAGTCGTCCTGCTTCCCATGCGCACACCGGACCTCAGCTTCCTGTCCCTGCCCTTACTTAAAAAAATAAAATAAAGGACTTGCTACGGTGGCTGTGGACCAATGCTCTGAGGCTCCCCAAATCCGGAGGCCTCGGCTTCCTCACGCTCAGTGGTTCTGGCGCCTTCCACTCTGACCCCTGGCTCCTTCTCTGTGGGCTCCTTCCTGCAGCCCCTCTCGTTCCCTGAGCCTCTTGCAGGCCCTCTTGCCCCTCATTCCACTCCCCCGCCCCAGTTACCAACTGACTGCTGTGCACACGTTCAGTTTGTGGCTCGGGCCTCTCTCTGGCTCCCTGTTGGGTGTCTCCGCTCAGGTTTCTGACAGGCATGGAAAACCCCACAAGCCCAGGCGCTCGGCATTGCTGTGAGGGCCTCTGCAGGACCACACTGGACTCTGGTGCTGGGAAGCTCCTGGTCCGGTGCACACCCCTCCTCAGGAGCCGCCTGTCCGCCTCTGAGCGCCTCTCCTGCAACACTTTCCCTGTGCGACCGCTTGTTGCCCGCTGACCGCAAGCTTCCTGAGGGTGCAGGGTGGCCCCAGGTTCCTTGTGGCCACCCCACACCCAGCACTTCCCATTTCCGTTGCCACTGGCCTGCCCAGGCTGGCTCTGGGCAGAAGCCTGAGCAGGGCCAAGGGAAGTGGCGGTCCCTTGGCACGAGCAGCAGGGATCCCCTCCGCTGCACCTCTCAGACTTCTCTTTTACTCAGGGACCAGCACCATGGTCGTCAGCACTTACCTCCCACATCTTTCTGGGAATCAGCATTGTTTGGTTTGGTGTGGAGGCTGCGCGTCTTTGGGAGGTGAAATGTGACAGACCCAAGCAGACCAGGCCAGCGGGGCTGCTGCAGGCATGCTGGGGGCGTGCTGCAGGGGCGTGCTGCGGGCATGCTGCAGAGACATGCTGGGGGCGTGCTGCAGGGGCGTGCTG